>MU183934.1:65848-135015 GCA_016904865.1 Pissodes strobi
AGATTCTGATCGATAAATATTGGACCCACAATGTGATTACCAAGTATGCTAGTCCACACATTAACTTTCTCTGGAAATTGTGTATGTGCTTCTCGGAGAATATGTGGATTTACATTAGACCAATACCTGACGTTTTGCTTATTTACATTTCCATTTTTAAAAAGTCGACTCATCACTGAAACAAATATGTCTAATATAGTTTGGAGACCGATAAATTGTTTCACACATAATTTCACAAAACTGCATCCGCCTATCCGGAGCATCTTCTGACAATTGATGGACCGAATTTATTTTGTACGGATGGAATTTATATTTCTTCAAATATTTAGGTGTCCTGGTTGCAGAAACTTCACATTCCTCGGTTATACTTTCCGTTGAACGTTACGAATTATTGACAACAGTAGCGATAATGTTAATTTGTTTCTCTTCCGCAATTGATTTTCTTCCAGAACTTTTTTTGTTATTAACACTACCACTAATAAATAATTTTTGGAGTAATTTCCTATAATAGTGCGGTGAAATCGGATTTACTGGATATCTCTCATTAAATATTCGTACCGCTTGATGCAAATTGCGGTTACTTTCACCATAAATCACAATCGCTTCTGTTTTTTGATCCAATGCTTAAACTACCTAACTAACTAAGTACATAACTATTTGATACTAAAAACTTATCAAAAATTAAGAGAGGAATAGGCAGAACTACATAAAAGAACTTGTGCCAGTTGTGTCACGTTTGTAAAATGACCAAACTATTTTTTGACAATGACAGCTGAAAGTGATTTGATTTGGCTTAGCAGGTACTATCTAATGTTTTTTTACATGCCAAAGTAAAATGTGTATCTAAATAAATACATTTTAACTAAATAATTTTAAAAAATAAATTAAAAAACTTTCAATTCTCTATCAATCGGCCTGGCCTGTATGGTGAGCGATTAGAAAATGAAAAGACCTTTAAAATGAGGTATCACTCGATACCCCTTGCCATTTGAAAAAAATATGAAAAATGGCGTCAAGCTGTCATTTTGACATTTAACATCTAAAAAGTTATGTCAAAAAGTAGACAATCTGAATTTATGTGCACTCTGAAAAATTCATCGCGATATATACAAGGGTTCAAAAAATAAAAGGGGGGTCCCATCATTTACGCGGGCACTGTATATTACAAAGGACTGTTTTCTACCCGGAATAAAGATCTTGTTAATATGGCTAGTTCAGGGATATGTAGCTCCCCACAGCGATTCATCGAGGTTGATGTAAGAATAAGTGAAGAGTACTACTTGATTGTCTGGTCTGATTCTTGGACAACTCAAAACAAGGATTCTCATAATTTACGTTAATCATTACGTGATATTGAAAGGATTATCATAAATTTCCTGAAGTTTACCGAACCCTCCTAGATCTTGATAGAAATATTGGTAGGATATAAAAACTATTACGAAAACATGTCGCACACATTACAGGAAAATGATGTACCAGATCAAATGGAGAGATTTACAGGTCGAATTAAGGAAATTACTGTCGAAGATTATGAATATCATTGGCTCAAAGAGACATACGACGTGAGAGGTGTGTTTAAAAAACTAAACATACTTTAAGATAAGGAGATTACAGAAGCACCGGATGATATTCTAGTCGGGAAAATTCATGAAAAGTTGGGAATAGATAAGAAAATAAAAAATCTTCAGATTTAACTTAAATCATCAAAGATGGGGTTTGGAACCTTCGGCAAAACCGCTTTAGCACAATTTTATCCACAATGCCGAAACAAAAATACCGAAACTCAGTTAAATTTTAATTAAATATATCCCACATAGGGAGAGCTTGTTACCTTGTGTGTACAGGTGAATTAAGTTACCATTTTATGCCCGAACGGGTGTAAATAGACTACATTCGGAACTGTTTACATATCGTTTTGTATCTATTAAAGTATGAAAACATATTTCCGAATATTTGCTTTGTATAGATTACCATATTTAATAAGTCAAATGGTAAATTATATGATAGTAAATATAACGTTTTTTAAGGAGAGTGTAAAATAAAAAAAGGTATAACAGTTTTTATTTTTTACGTATAGGCAAAAATAATAATCGCACTAGCTAATCACAATATAATAGTCTCTTGCAATTTATAATAAATAAGACCCTCAATTCTACAATTTCTCACAGTTACATCCCTGTAAATAAGGATTAGAGCAATGACATAATAGGGCTGGATTTAAACTGAAACCAAACCGACATATAATTTTCCCCCATCCAGGCTATATTACATTTTAAGAATTGTTAATTTTGATCCATTTTTCAGTTAAACAAGTCAAAATAATTTAAATTTTCACTGGAAAGACGGATGAAAGAAATTGAAGTATAGATTGGAAATTTGTGAATAGATTTCAGAGCAAAACTAAATAACACTATAGAGCCGGAATTAAACCATGAAAAATTTATTTTTAAATGAAAAACCGCAGGAACAAAAATATGAAAAAAGCTGAACACACTGAATAAAAATCGTGATGCTTTTCACCTACATATAAAATCAGTGAAGCAGCCGGTGCCTGTAGGTATCAAGGGGCGGATCATCTTTTAGATGATAATCTTATTCTGGAAATAAATCTTCGAGGCCCTTATATTGCAGTAATTTCACCAACAAGGAAGCAGAAAGTAGAAATGGCAATCAAAAAGACCAAGTCAAAAAGCAATTCGTCTAGATAAAATCTTAGCAAAAATAATAACAGAAGAAGATATACGCATAATTTTTTCTACATGAATCAACGATAAAGGCGTCTACATCATATAAAGTTTATCCGTAATCAGAAAGTTTGTGTGCGTATGGAAAATACAACCTAGGTATTACATTAATTTAATAATCATTGTGTATTCAGGGAGAATTTTTAATGCCGCCCTTGATAACATGAGTATGGGGATCAAGGCTAACGGAATCCTTATCAATAATTAATTTTCGATACGCAGACAATACTATGCTAATAGCCGACAGTCTCGTAAACTTACAAGACCTGTTCAATACAGTAATTTGCGCTCGTGAATAATGCAGGTTGAAAGTTAACCTCAAGAATACCCAATCATATAGGCCTATTCTTAGTGTAAGCTGGATATATAGAATACAAAATGAAACTATGATTATGTAAAAGAAGACATTGTGAAATGGCTAAAAACTCCTAAGTTGGTGTATTTTAGACACATGCTAAAACATTCAGGATCCTACCCTTCGCAACTCGTAATGCATGGAAACGAGGAGTCCAGGAAGACGACTAACATTATGATTAATCCACCTCAGGCAATAGTTTGACCAAATCACTATTCAGAGCTGCTGGCCTATTAATAAGATCATGATAGCTAGGAAAATCACAAACGTTCGCTACGCGTATACGACACACGAAAAAAAATGTTTACGGTGCAACAAAGTTATGATCTCGCGAACAGTAAGCAAGAGATAAAATGTTAAATTACGGCGAATTTTCCACTGCATCCCTTGAAGTTATCTAGAAAGTGTTCATTTGCTTCCGATATTGCTTTTCAAAATTGAAATTTCTTTAAATAAGTTTTATTTTTCCTAATTAGTATTATCCTCTATAGGCGGTCTTACCACATATTGGCTTCAACATTTTACCTTATGGTCTTCATAATCAAGCTATTTTATATGTAAATAGAGAACCACATATTTTATTTTATCTTTGAGATGCCTTCCAATCATATATTGAAGGCTGCCACTATATAGCGGATACTCATGTCACGGTATAAATAAGTATATATTTGTACTCTGCTCATGTGAACCACATGATTCCGATGTGAAGGTTTTTCAATTAGTATGACGTCGTTGTTATTAAATAAACGAAATAAAGTTAAAATTCACATTCAATTCAATTTGAAAGAAGTATTTCGATGGTGAAAGCTCCAAAAGGAAACCTCAAAATAAACATTAGCATTTACTCAATCTCTTACCCGTAAATGGTTAAAATGATGAATTTTTTTACACATAGGAATCAGATGCTGTGTCAAAAAGGGTTGCCGAATGAGTTTTAAGACAAGAAAAGCCTCTTAAATGGATTCCAGCCTAATTATCGGGGATAATGACGTTAATGCCTTTAGTTAAGTACGTAAACGAATGTGCGGGTATGATAATGAACATCCACTATTGATTTGTATGTGTGAAATATCAATATATGTCACTTCATATATTGTCCTCCGCTGGCTTCGCTCGCTCCGGAAGCAAAGTCAACAAGAAAAATTGCTTAACGAAAGGAGTGAATTATTGTATTTGACAGATTTTTTACAATATTTGAGTTTAGTTCCGTTTATGTTTTGCTCCCAGAATGAGTGAGAGGGCAATGCAGGAACTAGTATTTAGCACAATTCGTCTGAATAATAATAATAATAAAAACGTTTATTAGTCACTCAAAAAAAATTATAATGGTACACAAAGTTAAGCTATGTTAATTTTTTAATACAGATAAATAGTATATTATTTTATATGGAGGAAAAGTGATACTTTTCATGGCGCGCTCGTGTTTAACAGCCGAACGGAGTGAGGCTGGTAATAGAGAGCAAGCCATGAAAAGTAACTTTTCCTCCAAATAAAATATGCTGTTTTTTCTTCAAATGTCGACAAATTAATGCAAAAACATCCCTTTTTAATAGTAATAATATCTAATTATTATTAAAGATAAATGGGTTCGCAAGGCGGCTTAGACCACGGTCGTAGGTGGCCTTGCTTAGACCGGTGTCGGTGAATTTAACATAAAGCTGTCAGTGGACACTGTCAACAATAATTATTTTTTAAGATGGCGTCTCCGATTGCGTTTTAATTCCGTATTGATAAGCAGTTATTGAGTAAGTTCGATTAAATAATAACCAATTTGTTCCTAAATTAGTGATTTTTAGAAATGCAGTCACAAATTGAGTGATAAATACAAATTGTAGTTTAATAAATCTTGAGTTGTTGATGCTTATTTTGTTGTCTGTTTGTATTGTATCTATGTTGCTATGACAACACTTTTACCTCCGCCGGCGGAAAAGTGAAAAGTAAAGCTCCGGCGGAGGAAAAACGAAACTTCACGGCCGCCTACACAGTCGAGTAATGACGGATTTACTGACGTTTGAAGAAAAAATAATATTCTTAACCTTCACAATGACATTTTAATGATAAAGAAAAATAATTGGTACCTACTAAAATATTAGTAGAACATATCGACATGAAGTGACCAATAGGCCATTATATTCAGACTTTCAGAGGAGTCTTTAAAATAGATCCCCTAAATTCTGTTGAGGCCTTCAAATAAATTAAATGCAAATTTAAAGAAACACATCCAAAACAGGAAAGGAAGAGGAAAAGGAAAGGATTAGGTGCGTTTGAACTTTGATGACATACCTTACATACTACAGTGTTTAAGCAGCATATTTTGTTAAATGGCATTAAAAAAAAACAGAAATTTTATGGGTTAAAAAAAAGATGTTTAAATTTTGCTTTAAATGCGTTTTCGGACATCGTAAAGTCTAATATTTGAAATTTGTTGATCTGATACACAATCAAGTATGAGAATGACTTTTTAAAAATTTCCTTATTGTGAGATGGAACGGTTAATAAATGTTTTCTTTTTATATTTAAATTATGTACATCAGTCCGAAAGGTAACCTTTTTAAGTAAGTATGGTGGAATTTCCCATTTAAGCAATTTATAAAAGAAACAAAGAGAATGCAACAATCTTCGATTTTCCATATTTAACCATTTTGCATCTTTTAGCTTGTGAGATATATGATCTCTTCTTCTTATGCCAAATATAAGCCTAAGGCAAAAATTTTGGAGTTTCTGTATTCTGCAAGAGTCACAATAATGAAGACAGGGTCCATAGATGGTGTCGCAGTAGTTTAATGGTGATAATACAAGTGAATCGCAGAGCATTCTTTTGACACTGGTACTCAAATAGTGTCTCTGGGAATAAATTGATCTTAAAGCAGAATATCCGTTTCTTAACTTAAGGGTAATGTGTTCCCTAAATGTAATTTTGTTATCCATTACAAGACCGAGATTCTTGGCAGAGTTTTTAAACGCAATTTCATCGTTATTTATTTGGATATTTAAATTATTTAAAAGAAAAGCTCTGTGGGCATCACTACAGAAAAGAATAGCTGTTGATTTAGCAGAGTTAATTTTTAAGTGTAGCTTTTGAATTTCAGAAAATAAACTGTTCAGGTCAGAGTTTATTCTATGATTGGCTTGAGCAACATCAGTGCATTTAAAAGAAAAATACACTTGAGTATCATCAGCGTAGTTATGATGTTTAGAATATTTAATTACTTTTGTGATCTGTGACGTATAAAGTGTATATAGCAATGGGCCAAGAATACTACCCTGTGGAACCCCAATGATCACTTCTAGGGCTCTTGAACCTTTGTCATGCAGCGTTACTCTTTGTTTGCGGTCAGACAGATAAGAAGCTATTAAAGCTACTGCCGACTCGCCAAAGCCTATATAATGTAGCAAAGCCAAAAGAATTTCGTGATTTACCAACTCAAAAGCCCTAGAAAAATCCAAAAGAACCAACACCGTGGCTAAGTTTTTATCCAGAGCACTCAAAATGTCGTCAGTTACATGAGTTAATGCGGTGGTGCAGCTATAACCTTTACGAAAACCAGACTGATATTCTGGTATCAAATTATTAAAATTTAAACATTCCAAAATTTGCTGTTCCATAATTTTCTCCATTACTTTTGAAAGAACAGGAAGAATACTTATAGAACGAAGATTATTAAATTCTGTGGGATTTTTTATTTTGGGTAAGGGAATAACATTAGCTTGCTTCCATATTTTAGGGAAATAATTTTTTTCCAGACAGACATTTATGATGTGAGTAAGTGGATTAATTATCACAGGGCAACAGAGCAAAACAATGCTTATATTCAAATTATCAACACCAAATGCTTTACTTTTTATAGTTTGTAAAATTTTGATGATCACATCTTGAGTAATTAAATTAAATTTAAATTCATTGGGAGAAATTTGGTGTTGTTTAAAAAAATTAACAAATTCATTATCAGGTTTATTATTTTTATTATTTATTTCGGTAAAAAAGCTATTAAGTTTCTCGACGTCTTGCAAATGCAAAGGCAGTTGAACATTGGATTTTCTGGAAATATCAATATTTTTTAATTCACGCCAAAGTTTTTTTTTATCACAAGTTCCAAATTTATAATTTAAATACGCTCTCTTTTCAGCTCTTATTGCACTGGTTGTGACGTTTCTAAATTGTTTGTATGTATTCCAATCATCCCGGGTTTTACTTTGTCTAAATTTATTTAAAGCTTTATTACGAAATTTCTGCATTAGTCTTACATTTGGAGTTATCCATGGACAGTAAGGTTTGGTTTTATGATTCACTTTAATTAAAGGGGCATGTAGATCTATAACATTAAGCACTGATTGATTAAAGAAATCTATTTTTTGGTCTATATCTATCATATTGTACATAGTGTGCCACGGTATTAGCTCCAAGTCAGATATAATTTTAGCATGATCCACACCATGCAAATTGCGATAAATAAAGTTGATGTCGGGGTGTTCAGGGGTTTCAAATTTAATTTTACAGTAAACAAGCAAATGATCTGATATACCAACATCTCTTACCCCACAATCCTCAATTGAGTCCACATTCGAAAAAATAAGATCAATTAAAGACATACTAAAATTTGACACTCTTGTAGGTTCTGTTATAACTTGCTTTAATCCATAGACCTCAGTAAATTCGAGCAAAGGAGAAGTTGTACTTAAACCTAAAACATTAATGTTAAAGTCGCCAAGTAAAAAGATATGATCATAAGTTGCGTAAAAATCGACTAAAACAGTGTCCAAGTGAGAATAAAATAAGTTTAAATCACCCTTAGGTGGGCGATATATGTTACCAATAAGAATTTTTTTGCCACTTACTTTAAGTTCAATCCAAATGTGCTCAAGAAATGCCTCGGATTCCCCAAGCAAAACACGATAATTAAAAATACTTTTACAATATACCGCAACACCACCCCCTCGGCCCAACCGATCCTGACGTATAAGATTGTAGTTATCTAACTGAATAATTTCGTCATTAATATCAGCATGTAGCCAGGACTCCGAAACACCAATTACATCATACTGAAAGGTAACGACATGATCTTTAAAAGTGTTAAAGTTATTGGACAAAGACCTTGCATTAATATGCGCACATGCAAACATAATTTTAATAATATACGTAGGTATAAAGGTAAAAAGAATAATAAAGAGATTTAAAATTAGGGATAAAGGGAAAAGGACTCGAAAGAATATATGTTTCGTAAACTCTAGAGAATTTTTAGAGAACAAATATAAGTTTAAGCCTGATAAATTGCTCACCATGTCGTTACGTAAAGATGAGAAAAAAATAAAAAACCTTAAAATAAATAGAAAAATGATACATACATAGGCACAGATTAGTAGGAGTAATCTGTGACATAGGTATACATGACTTTTACATACAAAAAAGTACCCGAGAAAAAGAAATGATATTTTTACAAAATGTTAGCCATACAAAAATAGTAACAAAGTTGCAACATATTTATTATTATACCAAAACATATAACAAGGATATAAAAGCATGAAAAAAAAAATGATTATGGCACAGCCATTCAGTTTTAAGATAGGTAAGTTAAAACAATTAAATACCCAAAAAGTTATTAGCAAAAATCCGAATAACTCACCAAATACAAAATACCCATATTTAAAGTTTATTGTTTAAATTTGGTTAACTCACTAACATCAGTAATTCTCGAAATTTTTTCACCATCCTTTACATAAATATTTCCGTTATGCACCCACGAATGTCTGTAGGAAAACTGTTTTACAGCACTTTCAAATAAATTAAGCCGATTTTTGGTCAAATCCTCCTTAATTTGGATTTGCCCACCTTTCAGTGTTTTTCTTGATTTTAGCACCGATAATTTCGCTTCATTGCGCGAAAACCGCACTAACACTGCGTTTGGTTTATCCGTAGGATTCCTAGATGCGACTCGGTGACATTTTTTATGGCATTGTTTGGTATGTTTACCTTCATATCTGAATTAAATAATTTCTGTATTTTGCCATTTAATATTTCCGGACTTTCATCTTCAACTGATGGGATTCCAAATATGCGCAGATTTTTGTTGCGACTTTGCTGTAGCGGGACACATTACACACCCTTTTAAATTTTCCGTTTGAATAGTCTTGTAGTCAGCGATCGTCACTTAGCCCATTCGTTTCCATTGTACTCATATGAGTACAATGAACAAAATGACATAGTGCTGATATCTCTTTTTGAATTTCAAAATTTCCATGAGATACAGAGTTCTACAAATAAGTATAATTTGATGTAAACGTTTGAAAACGTCATTATCGCCATGCAGACAGTTGTTGTTGATTTCGATAGTTAGTATCCAATTAGTGTAAATATTCCGTGACTGCTCAGGGTAAGTTATTATTTTTACTTATTATTTACTATGTACTTATTTGAGTACAGTGGGCACTTGAAACATTTTTGCATCCCAATTTTTATAAAGTAAAACAATTTTATATGTGATAAAATATGGCCTATTATTCTTCTAAAAAAGCATAGAAAATATTTATTCCGCTCTTCTAATAATATATCTTTTCTTATAGAACCTGATAACAAAAATGGATTCTGATGACGATGTGCCAATTACCCCTGCAATTCCCACATCACCTTTTTATGGTAAAAGGTATTAAAGACTTGGAGCTGCTCTGGAAGATATCTGTTCTTCAAATAAAAACGTTCAAGCTGATATCGTTATAATACCACCTGATCCTGACAATCAAACTGACGAATAGGACATAGATGACGATTTGATTGAAGAAAATGAGGTAAGCCAGTTTCCTAAGGATATTCCAGGTCAACTCGAAATACACTATGTGGATGAAGACGGGGACACAAGTGAAGAAGAAATGGACATTCCGTTATCTGTCTTGCGCCAAAATCTACCAAAAGGCTCTGGAGTTATCAAACAAGAAGTCGATGGTCAATCGCTGCGAAAAAAAGGAAAACCCATTGAACCCAGGTGGACTGAAAATATTATCGACATATCTTTACCATCCACGCCTGGGGCCTCTGATCGGTTGGAAATGGTCAAAAAAAAATTACAGAATTTTAGTCCAATTGAAATTTTCGAAAAAATATTTGATGACCATATTGTAGACCATATTGTACACGAAACAAACTTATATTCCTCTCAAAAGAATAATCATGCTTTCTTTGTCTCCAGAGCCGACATAAAATTGTTCCTTGCAATTTTGTTATTTACTGGATATCACAAGCTTTCCCATGAGCGTCTCTATTGAAGCCTCGAAGAAGACGTTGGTGTGCCCTTTATAGCAATTTCCATATCTAGGTATCGTTTCCAAGATATAAAGAGGTATATTCATTTGGCCAATAATACCAATTTAGACAAGGATGGCAAAATGGCAAAATTGCGCCTTTTTATGACTCTTCCAAAACAATTTTTTTTTGCAATGGGGTATCTTTCACGAGGAGCTCGCAATAGATGAAGCGATGGTAAGATATTTTGGACACCATCCCCCAAAACAATTTATAAAAGGCAAGCCTACTCGTTTTGGCTATAAGGACTGGATATTGACCAGCTCCACAGGATATTGTTATTCGTTTGACACGTAGTGCGATGCCAAAACGTCAAATCAAAATTGAGCGTCAAAATTACCCTTAGGATCCACCGTAGTATTGGACCTTTTAAAAAACATTGCAGTCCCTTCGGACCATATTGTCTTCTTTGACAACTACTTTACCAGTTTTGATATTCTAAAAACACTTAGAGAAAAAGGCCAACGGGCTACAGGCACTGTTAGAGAAAATAGGACCAAAAAATGTCCTTTGACAAACAACAAAGTATTCCAAAAAAGGAACGTGGTTCTTATGAATATAGATATGATAGTCATTCTCATGTCTTATTTGTACGGTGGAAGGACAACAGCGCTGTAACTTTAGCAACAAATTATGTCAAATTTGAACCTTTGTCCAGAGTCAAACGTTGGTCAACTGCTGCAAAACAAAAAATTGATATTCCTCAGCCATTCTTATTTTAAACTTACAGCCAACATATGGGTGGCGTCGATATACACGACCAATCAGTCAGCAATTACCGAATCAATATTCACAGTAAAAAATGGTGGTGGTGACTGTTTACACATATGGTAAATATGTCAGTTGTCAATTCATGGAGACTATATCAATTAGCATCTACACAAAAAATTGATTTGCTTGGATTCCAAAGACAAATTGTGTTGCATTACTTGAACTGCTTTGGCAAATCACAGTTCGTGAAACAGATACCTGCTGCTCAAGTTGTTTAGACGATAAGACAACACGAAGGTGGCCACTTTACCCGCAAACTGGAAAAGCAATTAAGGTGCACTCAGTGTCATCAAAGAGCTAGATGGGCTTGTACAAAATGTAAAGTAACACTCTGTTTGGAACGAAACTGTTTTATAATGTATCATTCTCACTGAAATAAGTTTCTTTTTGTAAAATAAAAAAGTAGTTTTGGTTAGTAAGTGACCAGTGTACTCGTTTGAGTACATATCTATATCTAAGTTACTTTTAGAATCAGACTATAACTTTTATATATCATTTTGTTAAAAATATAGATATTATTACAACCACGTGCAATTTTTTTTCGAGAAAAAGTATCGTGGGATCTAATGGGTTAGACTTGGTACATCACTTTAAAAATGTGAAATATTTGACAACCTTGTAACGAACCTTTCCGCCCGCTGCTAAAATGCGACACATCCAAATTTTCCTTTTGGGGTTAAGCTACCCTCCTTTTTAGCGAAATTCTTTTTTTCGCAAAATCGAATCTCAGTTATTTATACATATGTCACAAGATCCTGAAAATAATTTGCAGTGATCAAAATTTCAGCCTTCGAATTGAATTTCTAAAAATTTTTGATTAATTATAGCTCTCCCACTGATTTTATTTGAAAATCAAATGTTAGATAAAATCAAAGTAGATCTATTATATATCTCTTTATAATATGTATATTCCCGGTTTATCAGACAAAATAAAACGAATAAGTAAGTAACAAATTTGACATTCGTACTATTTTGCCATCAAAAACACACTTCGGTATAAACAAGTAAAAAACGCATAATGAAAAATAAAATGCAAAAAGTCATCAATTAGATGTGATGTGGTGCATTTTTATTGGTGAGACATGTAGACCATTAACTAAACGTGTAAAATAACACTTAGCATCTTACAAAACACAATTATATACCTAATAACGCCTTAATCTGATACAGACCTAAGAAGCCAGTCATTGATGATAATTTCTCAAAGTCAAATTCAAAACTTGGCAAAGTGCATTAGTTTTTACGATTCACTATTCAAAATGTTTTCATCGGATTACCAATTACATTTTTAAACTCTCAATTTTGAAAGCGGACGCAGATTTATACGTAGAATAATTTTTTTAGATTTTTTTTTTAATTCGTTAAGGCTACTTAATGGGTACTTGTACTAATTTACACCATAGACCCAGGACCGAATAGCTTCTTATTTCATAATAATATTAATTTCCCTGAAGTTTCGTTTAAAAATGGGGTGGCTGGTTAAAAATAACTTTTCAGAGTTTCTTATCTTGTGTCCGGTAGGCAAAAGATTCTCTAAATGCGTGGCTAGAAATCTATAAGAGCATACATATTGTCAATTTCTTTTCTATTCTTAATGCCGCCTTTGAAAATTAAGCACAAAATTACATATAATTGTTCTGCGCATTATACAATTATATACCTACATGTGTAGAATGTATTCATAGTAGTGCATAAATAATCATTTACTGACAAACAATAATTATAATTTATAATAACCCAACTTGTACACTTTCATAAATTGATTAGTAATAAATGAGTACAAAACACAACTCACTTTGTGGATTTTGTAAACTATATGGTCCGTTGTGTGGCAAAACAGCTATACTAGGAATAGATGGTCCTTCGAGTGCTAGATTAATCACAGGAATTCCGTTTGCATTTCCTAAAAAAAAAATCGTATTAATCTGCCATTGATTTATTTTGCATTAATGTGAATATCTCAAAAAATCACGTGTACTGGTTTACTGGCCTACAAACAAATTGTGAGACAACACATAGCCTAGATATTAATTGGCGTTCAAATTTACTATGGTTGTAGAATTGAATGGATATTAAGCTTAATTTCATATTTGGTACGCTCTCTATATCAAAAGCTGCAAACTACGCTGAAAATAGAAATCAATATAAATATTGATTTCGCCAGCTCACAAACAGCTGTGCAAGTTTCGCCTAAATTTGTAAGGATGCAACAGATAGCGCTGAATGTTATAAGATTTGCTTAACCATCTTTTTCTACAGCGTTTGTTTTATATCGATAGATAAGTTGCATTGAAAAAACTCATTTAAAACCATTAGCTATAGTTATGAATTGGATTAAAAGACATTTTTAATGTTATTTCATTATAATATATTAGGTTTGAAATAAAATTATATATATTCTTTTTCGTAATTTGCCTTTGCCTCGGCGCACTTATTACACTTTTATGTACAGTTAGGCAATAAAGTCCCGCATAAATTTTTCGAGAAAAACTATCGGACAAGAGCATTTTTATTTAATGTTTCATGTTTCTTTTCTTCAACCTTATGCTAACTGTGACATAATGATAATTTTTTCTTATGGTATCCTCTGTATATGATTTCCCTGTATACAATTCCATTTCTTTATATTATATGTCTTATACCCAAAATCAACAGTTTCGGAGATCTTTTTATTTGAAAGTGAAATTATTGCTTAGCTTTATTCAAAAATTACGGCTTGCTTAATAAAAAAGTCAAAATATCTGCTTTAGGTCGATTCACTGGGAAAACAACTCTGTGGGTAAATCTTAAATCGTTAATACAAACTTGATCATGGCTTCATAGAGCATAGGGCACCACTGTATGATGTGAATCATCTTTATAAGCTTCATGAATCAATTACTGTATTTTGTAGGGATATTATTTCTTAGCTCTTAAAATTTTCCTTACGGTTGATTTGGCAACCTAAATATCTAGGGCTCTCTTATGTTGGCGGTTCTGGTGCTAATATGACGCACTTTCGATTTTGAATGTTTTTGGGTGTTCAATGAAAAGAATACATTAAATGGAACACATTAATGCGAAAAAAATTGCGGATGCAGCACTTCCTCGCCAAAATAAATTTAAAATAAAGATTAAAATTAAAGGATTATTTTTTGCAAATAAATACAATTTGAACACCTTTAATCATAAGGTATGGTCACAGAAGGTTAATAATAACATTATATAAAGCGTCTTTTCCTAAAAACTGCATATCAAATTGTGTGAAATTTCTGTATATTCACCGATCACCGATTCTAAACAGCATATCACTGGAGTAAAAACGCTATGCTGTGATTGGTGGGTTCAAGATTAAAGCCTTTCTCGGAGGCAGCAACAGAACTGATCCCGTTTAATCTAAAAGAGTACCGTTAACTTCACTCATGGCCCTCCGCTCGCTTCCGGGGCGCAACCAATCAAAACTAACTCAAACTTACCCATATTTAAAAATAGAATAAAACATAATCTTTAAAAAAATATATGAGAAGCACGTCTTGCCGACGGAAATCGAACCCGGGCCATGCGTATCACAAGCAAAACGTCTGACCACTGCACTAACAGACCTGTTAAAAGCAATTCAGTGGACCGTAAAGACATGGGTAATTCTAATATATTTGGCATAATTTACTCTTTACTTTACTTAATCTAACCCAAACTTAACTCTGTCTATATAGGATTCGTAATGCAAACCATTAATTTTATTACGATCATATCACCCAAGCTGCCCAAGCATGTGATTTTAAAACTAGATAAACCCGGTAAAAATTGTAACACCCTCTGACCTTTAGAACACCAATCACCGCATCGCATTTTTACTCCACTGTTATACCGTTTAGGATCCAGGAATACGCATATACTGTGCTCTATCTCATTCTCTCGCAGGCTACGAGATATATATCTTATTATTGGTTCCGTTTCCTCGTTTCGGTTTCATGCATTTCATCGAGTCTTTTTTTTATGGCAATGGCACACACACTAAAGGGAAATCCTGTGGCACTCGACAAACCGTGTGTGTGTGCAAAGATGTTGACTGACACCGTTCTTGAATAGCTGTAGGTCGTTATTAGGGGGAAACAGATGTCCTGGGAGTGAATTCCACAGTGATGCAGTGCGCCACACAAAGAACTCCTTGTAAAGCGACGTTCTAGTTATGCCCAGTTGTGAACGGGTGAGCTCTTGCCGTCTGTCGCTACTGTCTGACAGGCGTTGCTAGGGGCCGGATGATGCGAGCCAAATCATGGGAGCATATGCCGTGAAAATATCTATAAAACAGGAATATCTCTGCCACATGTCTGCGGTGTTCCAGCCTATCCAGATACCGGGTTCCCGACGAGACGCACAGCTCTCTTTTGAATAGAATCTAGCAATTTTAGGATGTGCTAAAGTGCGGCACCCCAAACGCAGACAGAAACGTCAAACTGGTGAGATCAGTTTGATTACGGGAGTGACGCCATCGCCATTCCAAGTTGCCACGGGATGTGGCCCATCAAATCTCATCGTCCTCCCCGAGGCTGGAGAACACCGAAGTACAAAGCCTGGAGCTGATCAATGACAGTTTGTTACAAGAGGGGCTGCATTGTATTATCAGGCAGGAACGTCAAACTGGTGAGAGCAGTTTGATTACGAGGAGTGACGCCCCCGCCATTACGAGTTGCCACGCGATGTAGCCCATCAAATCTCATCGTCCTCCCTCAGGCTGGAGAACACCGAAGTACAAAGACTGGAGCTGATCAATGACAGTTTGTGATAGGAGCTGCTGCATTTTATTGGCAGGCAAGAACTCAAACCGGTGAGAGCAGTTTGATTACGGGGAGTGACGCCCCCGCCATTTCGAGTTGCCACGGGATGTGACCCTAAAATCTCATCGTCCTTCCACACAGAAGTACAAAGTCCGGAGCTGATCAATGACAGTTTGTGACAAGAGGTGCTGCATTGTATTAGCTGGCAGGAACTTCAAACTGGTGAGAGCAGTTTGATTACGGGGAGTGACGCTACCGCCATTCCGATTTACCACGAGATGTGACCCATCAAATCTCATCGTCCTTCTCCAGGCTGAAGAACACCTAAGTACAAAGTCTGGAGCTGATCACTAGGGAGTAACCCAACAAACCCCAGTCTTACTCCTGTCAGACTAGGGACCACCAAAGGAATGAGTATGAGGCCGATATTTCCAGTGGAAGCGGCCCAAGGTGGTAGATGCATATGCCTACTCGCATCGTCCTGTGAAAGACCACCCTATTAAAACTGGGAAGCGGTAAGTGGTTTTCTGAATCACGTTCCGCATCCGCGCTGGTGGTTCCGGGTTCCACAGTAGGAATATATGGACATGATGGTGCTTCCAGGATCAAAATATTCCGGAAGTAAACTCCCCGGCCTTTCAGATCTCCGGGCGCTGGGTGGCGCTGGTAGCCCTTCATTCCGCATTTCACAGACAGCAAAGATACCGAACCAATTTAGAATAGATTTCTGCAACATAAGAGGCCTAAACAAAAAATAGGTACAGCAACATCTACAAGCAAATAAACCACACATACTAGCCCTTACAGAAACACAAGAATGCTCTACAACAACAACAGTAGGCTACCTCTATCCTGGTTACGACTTACACATCCGATTTAGACATAAGTTCGGAATATGCCTTTTTGTACGAAGCGACCTTGCATGTCACCGCGAAGAAACACTCGAACCGAACAACCTTGATGCCATGTGGCTCAAATTCACGGCCACGGCAGTAACCAAGTTTATATCTTGTCTCTATAGCACTCCAAGCGACAGAGCCTACCAAACGTTTTTTTACAACACTAGCTACCACTTTTGACTCAATAGAGGTCGATCACCCCAATTCAGAAATAATCGTTCTGGGAGACTTTAATGCCCACAACACCAACTGGCTCAAACCTCCAAGAAGACCGACAACGAAGGTAGAGAAGCTGAAGCATTTGCCATCAGCTGCGAGCTTACTCAACTTGTAGACGAACCAATTCGAATCTCAGAAAGGGGCGAATTCGCCGCCCTCCTGGATCTTTTTCTAACCACCAATCCTGACCAGTACACAATTATAGTTGGTGCGCCATTAGGTCCTTCCGACCACAAACTTATTACAACGGTTTGTGAATTGCCTCTTCTACAGAAGGATCCACTATTGTCTCGCAAAATCTGGCGTTACAGTTCTGCAAACTGGGGCGAACTAAGGGAGTTCTACCTAGATTTTCCTTGGCTCGACGTCTGCTTTGGCACTAACGACCCGTCAGCCTGCTGCATAGAGATAACGCATGTAATCTCCTCAGGAATGGAAGCATACATCCCAAATTCCATCAAGTTACAGTCAAAAGGAAAGCCCAGGTTCCACAGAATATGCAAAAGAGCTGTACGTAGGAAACAGTAAGCCTACAAGTATTGGCAGCAAAATCAGACCGCTGAAAATGGCAATTATTTTGTCTTAGCGAGAGACGAATGCAACGCGTGATCGACGAAACTAAGGACAAACACAATCAAAGGATCAGGAATAACCGTCTGCAATGCCCCAGTGGCTCCAGGAATTTTCGGTCGGTAGCAAAGGCAGTAAGTAATAACTTTACAAATACGTCTCTCCCACATTTGACAGATGAGAGTGGCATCACGGCGACTACAGCCAAGGAAAAAGCAAACATGCTCGCCAAAATGTTTTCATCGCACTCTACCTTAGATGTCCCCCAAGGCAAGGCTCTCCCCAACAGAATAAGCGATAATCAATACCGCTTTCGCAAAGAGAGATCGACAGGAGATATATTGGCCTATGTCACTCATATATGGAGTAGGGCAATTGACTATGGAGAGTCTCGAGCGATTGCGTTGGATATTTCGAAGGCATTCGACAGAGTTTGGCATGACGGACTGCTCAACAAAATGCCGTCCTTCGGACCTCCACCAACCTCTCTCTGCAGCTGGATTGCCAGTTTCCTTAAGAGTTGATCTCTGCACGTTGCAGTTGATGCACAAATCTCAGACACATTCACCATTAACGCGGGCGTGCCTTAGGGCACAATACTTTTACCAACTCTGTTCCTCATCTATATTAATGACCTGCTGACCGAAACGAATAATCCTGTTTACAGTTTTGCAGGCGACAATTTAGATCAGAAAAACCTTTACCAGCGACTGAGATTTATCATCGCAGACGGGAGGAGATTACAGCGCGTAGCGTGTTTGTCTCTTTACTTTGGTTATATAGGGTTAGTCTGGGTTAGTATGGGTTAGTTTTGGTTACTCTGGGTTTGTGTTCCTTAGTTTGTGATAGTGAAGAGACAAGCACGAATAGCGCTTTTCTCTCTTTACTTTGGTTACTTAGGGTTAGTCTGGGTTAGTTTTGGTTAGTCCTAGTTAACATTGGTTAGTTTGGATAAGTCGGGGTTGGTTTTGGTTAGTTTGGGTTAGTATTGATTATTTTGGGTTAGTGTTGGTTATTTTGGGTTAGCTGTGGTTGGTTTAAGGACAAGCGTGCGTAGCGCCCTTGTCTTTTAAAATTATTTCATTTTATGACAACTGTACTTGATCTAGGACATTTACTGGGAAATGAACAAATTAAATCGACTGTGTACCGTAAGTAATCTTTCATTACTTATATATACATGTATGGCTAAACAGCCAGGGTTAGTTTTGCTTAGTATGGGTTACTTTTGGTCAATCTGGGTTAGTTTACGTTAGTCTGAACTTGTTTTGGTTAGTTTACATTAGTCTGGATTAGTTTTGGTTAGTTAAGAGACAAATGGGAGCTTATTTAGTTAGTCTGAGGCATATAAGGGACAAGGGCGCGGTACGCGCTTGTTTAGTTACTTTCACAAGTCGTTATACTTTATGAAACATGCTCCTGGACTTGGCAATTTATTTACTTGAAAATCAAGGTTAGCTAAGTCTGACAACATTGCAAGTAAATTGTCACCATTAACGTCATATTGGGAGTTTTCCCGTTAAAATGAATTACGAAACAGCCTCATTTCTATTTTTTTTTTGGCGTCAAAACTGCTTCATCCGCATTTTTTTTGCATTAATGTGTTCCTTTTGATGTAATATTTCCATTGAACCCAAAAAAAATCTATAAAGTCGACAGTGCTTATATGACACCAGACCCGAATTCTTACCAGTAAAATATCATCTTCTCTTCAATGTCATCAATTGTCACTGTACTGTGCAAGAACTGATCTGCAATCCGTTGTTATTAATATTTGTCCGTATACCAACACCTATTACAGTGCAACAATACCATAGACAACACAGCAATACCGATAATAGTAAAAATATCTGCAGGTGGATGTACCCGACATTTCGCGGGCAACCTTCGCGATCCTTCTTAATTAAGGTCTTAACGATCATTTACATTTTTATCGTTCATCCACTTTATGATGACAGAAAACCTGCAGCCGTTTCTCGGAATATAAGCATTGAGAGTCTCTTTTAGCTTCTCAATCGAATGTAAAGCATATAATTTACTGAGGTCACAATATTTTTTAACCACTTAAATATAGCTACCAGACCAGACTAAAATCTTATCACGTGGCTGACCAATGCAATTTATAACTCTGCTTGCCATTCAAGTATATAGCTATTGCACTAATTTCGTACCATTAATCTACACTAAGTTTAAGTTGCATGGCAAGTGAATTTGAGAAAACGGCGATTCTAGACAATAACGATCTGCTATTTTCAGACGCATACCCTGTTAATTCATATTAGAAATTAGGTATACTTGTTCCAAAAAATAAAGTTATACAAAGGCAAATCATTTATCTTTTACGCTATTTAAATTTATAATGGACTTGTGCCAATTTAAACCCTGGAGTTTGGACCGAAGCGGTCCTATCATCACAGCTTTAAGTAGGGTAAAAAGCAAATATTGGCCTCCAAAAGATGACTCCGCAAGAACACTATCGAGCATTTCTACACAAAATAGATTAGATACTGCACTCAACTAACCAAAACCGTAATTTATAACAAAATTCAAAATCGTTGTTGTACAAACCAGCTTTGTAGTGGAGTTGTGACTAGAAAATGTATAACCATATTTTTCGGCTGAAAGGTTGAGTATGTTTTTGATAAAATATTTGGACCGCTATTAATGTGACTCAGAACCCTGCCTAGCAGTATAAAATGAATTGAAATTTTCAGCGAGTGTCAATAACTCTATTTCCAACATTGATTATTAAAATTGCGAATCAAAAATATTTTTTGTTACAGCAAATGAATTCCAGAGCCCGAAAGCATATTCCCGATCGGACATTACTGAAGAAAAATAAAATATTTATTTTTTTAAATAAAGTTTAAATAAATATTTTTCAATCAAAATCTCCTTATGAATTCCTGCAGTTTTATAACTTTAGTTATCAGTAATTATATGTGGTATAAAAATAAGGGCTTGATAAGAAATGCCCAAATGAATTAGGGTTGGAATATAATATAAGATTATATTATGTAAAATATAGCGAATTTGCGAGAATGAAGACTAAACCGAATGATACGTTGCGGAATTAATTTTCAGGTTATGCAGCTTACAATACGTTACAACATTATCCGAATCTGACTGAAGTATTAGATTAAGTTCAAGTAGTCGAAATTTAGAAGATATCTTAACCTTTTTACTAAACATATTGAACACTAATGCGCTAACATATAATCTCGGGGTTAATTATCATTAGCGCTCTAATTTTTCTATATCTTCATACATTATTTCAAAACATTATATAGACCTCTTTCAACTTACGGGTATAGCATATTTATATTTATATGCTTAGCTTTAGTTTATAAAATGTAGTGATAAAAATTGTAACCGTTTAAGAGATAAATGTGCATGGATTAATATTTACCTATTTTTGATGTTCCGAAAGCATCCTTAATTATGACAGGATGATTATGCTTAATTGCATTTACTCTTCTGTTTCCAATATTTTCTTGTTTCTTTCTTCGTGGTTGTTCAACAGGTAGTACCCTTCTCCTCCTTTTCGGCAATTTTGCTCTGGCCTATAAGCCAAAAAAAAAATGTAATTGGTCATATTACACAGCAGTCTGAAAATGTTTGTGTTATGAAATAACTATGTTTAAACAATTTTCAAAATAGACTAGGTTACTCCGCCATCTTGCTAAGAAGGATCAAACATTTTTGACTGGGACTTAAATTCAGAAGGGTAAAAACTCAAATAGATTCCTATATAATAATTGTGTCATTTATTAATCATATTACACATGACATCTGTAATATTTATGAGTACCATGAATTAAAATGAGCTATGTTTGTTTGCATTATCCCTGTCTCCTATTGTTTATGCCTTGGCCTGGAGAATGCAGGTTTATCTTCGTTACTTTTCTGAAAATGAGACTGAAAATTGCAAATTTACTTATCATATATAAATTACAATATTTAATATCTCATATATATTTAATTAAGTGGAATTCTAAAACTTAAAGTTAGATTAAGGTTTTAAATATTAAATTAATTTAGCTTCGAAATTCTACTAGATCGGTTTAAAAAGTATTAAGTATTGAGCCATAAATACCTTGCGTGGGTGCAATAAATTCAAATTTGAGAATATATCTCATCGCTGAATATCATCTTGATATAATTTTGTTGACCGGATCCTGTGACAGTTTAATCTGATTCTGACTTGGTTATGTTAACTTCTGGGGTAATTATCAACATGTATTTGATTTAATGTGGATCATTCTGGACTTTTACTTGAGTTCTTGTCTTTCTTATAAAATATTATTTTATTTACAGCTTAAACTCACCCCAATATGTTAATCAGTGGGTAATAAATCTTACCTTTTATATAATCACTACTCCATGTGCGGTAAAAAGCTTCAATTCTGGCATTATGCAGGAATAGTCTTATAGGTTGCACCATTATAATGTGCCGCTTGATTTCCTCTTTATTTGATTTTCAGGAGCTTTATACTCATAATTACTAGACTTTCCATAATTCTGAAATATCGACGCCCAGGGGCTTTGAATTAACAAGCCGCATAATACGACGTTATGGCCACAGCCCAGGAGGCTGAAAGAAGCCTGTGATATATTAATTTTTGTCCCCATATGTCTTCATGTATGCTGAGACACCGTACAGAAACTTGTCTACCATACCATGTGGGGTGTTGCAATGTGGTGGAAAATTAGGAACATATTTTTTTTGGCCTGCAATAACGTTATATTCCATTTTGAAAAGGGACCGTGTTGCATGAGCGGTTTTCTTCACTGTCGGCCTAGACTTGCGCAAATCGTAGCTTATGCCGAGTCAAATCGAGTTTAATTAACAGTTCCATTCCTATAATAAGTTTAATTGTTCAATGAATTACAATTTTTTTGGGGCCATATTTTGGATAATATTTAAACAGTAGAGCTGAATTAGTGTATTTTATTCCTTATCAGAATCATAGTTTTAGTCACGTGTTGTGTTACGGCATTAGTGAATTTCCTCTATAACCATTTTATTCTCTGCGTGCCTCAATTCCAACGTGAGGTTTCCCCTATTATTAATCAGATTCTCTCTTGGCCTCCGGCTCTCCTTCATTCTGCAGTACAACAACACATGCGTTACGTCCTCCGTATAACCGTACCACACTCACACCTATCAACATCCATTCTCCCTAGACCAATCCGCATCAAGTATGCCCTTAAGTCGCAGTACCTTGTGGTTAACTGCCTGCCCTTCTCCGATAATATAATAATGTCTGTGCTCACCCAAGGGCACATCAAGTAGGTTGGTCTACCTTTCGCACTCCATCCTTATTCACTCTGCCATCTTTTAAATATAGCTTTGCCTCTTTCCCTTTTAATTTTCTTCTTACTTAAATCTGATCCATCTACCCATACAGATCTTTCACTTTTTTTAAAGACCTCTTACCTTCCAAGTGTACTGTGCAAGAACTGATCTGCAATCCGTTGTTATTAATATTCGTCCTGTGACATTTTCGCTTTCCAGCATGCTCCTTATTCCTATCTATATTACCACCAGCTTAGCCTCATAATAGGTCCTACCATTCTTTTGCGGTAGTTCATATGTCTGTTGTTTGATTTTTTCTTAATCGCATCCGACAATTCCCACACCTTCATATTCCCCCATGTCCGGTGCATACAACGAGATGCACGTTGCTCACTCTGATATGTACTATGTACAAACAAAGTCCTATTGCATGGTGGATCCCTGATATACTTATTGGCCCTATTTTATTTCACTGTCATTCAGTGGTTAGTCCAAACATTATATATTCCTATCGCTAAGGCTTATAGTGGTGGGTCGCCGCATAAAACTAGCATAGCCACCATGGTGGTCTAATCTGCCCTTTAGTGCTACTCTCTGAACGACATCCAGTTTTTTTCTGGCTATTCTGACACAAGCTCTCTTCTCCTACACCACAGCACAGTACAATATAGCTGACTTAATTACTCTGTTCCGTACCGTTCTTACTAATTCGATAATATATATGTTTCTTCTCTTCATGATTTATTTAATATTAAGTCAGCCTTCAGTCGGTCCACTTTTACATGTTTTATCTAGCATAATTGATAAATTCTTGACCGCCGCTCCAAAGCTTGCTGTGCCATCTTCCCATCTCACTCTTTCTATACTCTCATACTATCTGCTGGTATAAATAGCATTTATTTTTAACGTAGTTTAAGCTGTTTTCTCTAGCCCATTCAATTGCTCTTTCTGCGCTTAAGATCCAGGCCCTTTCTAGCTTTTTACCGATAATGTATTCACTAAGATCGCCTAATCATCAGCATAGGCGTGTAGTTGCATATGTAAGCCTATTTCCATATTTTCGTCTCGCGAATGCACTCATATAAATATTCTTTTTTCAATGCTTCCTATCTATCAATGAGGAAAGTCTATGCCATTTTTCACAACTCTATCACAGAATAGCCAACAGTCAGAATATCGACTCTGGGCACCCGCCGTTGAAAATGCCGCATGAACAGACGCCATTTTGTGGGAATAGACCTCAGGAGGGTACTCGCCTAAAGCTGCCAGGATCGGCGTTAGGGTGCTTTAGAATAATAGAATGAATAAAATAATAAATTTACATTTCTAACGTTTTATTGATTTTTCCATATAATTAATTTATTTCGGTTG
The DNA here is from genome assembly GCA_016904865.1 of Pissodes strobi. Taxonomy (NCBI): domain Eukaryota; kingdom Metazoa; phylum Arthropoda; class Insecta; order Coleoptera; family Curculionidae; genus Pissodes; species Pissodes strobi. The sequence goes on from MU183934.1 coordinate 90,125, forward strand.
ACCCATGTTTTGAAATTTCTATTTATACATTTTATTGTGTAAAATAATTTCATCCTTAGGTACAATTTGATCACATATTCTTTCGGAAAACTTTGACATGGATGGTGAAAAGGAACATGTTTACATTTATCAAATAAATCGTGCATGACACTGCCTAATACTCTTTCTTCAAAATATTCATGAAATAAATAATCTAAACTTGAAACAAATCGGATAAAATTATTATGCGGCATTTGCAAATTTCTAAAAAAATCTGAATGTTCGTATTGATAGACTCGGAAATGGCGATAGGGCGTGGAATCATCTATTTCCTGGTGAGCCTTACCGAACATCGTGTAAGTATCACATGTGTGTATTGAAAAACATTTTCTAATTAAATACCCACAAACATACCTAGTAAAACTTTGTTGTAAAATGTCGTCATTCTGGTAATCTGTTTCAGTAATAAATATTCTTTCCTTTTTCCTCCAAATTCCTAGTATTATCAATATCCTCATATGCAGCTGATTTTTTCCATTAAATCAGACAGTTTTAATGAATTTTGATCCGGGTCACCTTCACAATTTGCAGTTCCAGAATGAAGTAACTTAACACACATGAGGTACTCCAAAAGGTTCCGCCTTTTGCTTTTTGTTTCGGTGTGTAAAAGTTTGACATTATTTGATAAATTTAAACGGCTCCTTTTTTAATTCTAGTGTAGGGTTATAAAATTGTTTAGTTAAAAAATTTTATATAGATACGAATAATGTCAAACTTCTACACACCGAAACAAACAGCAAAAGGCTGAACCTTATGGCGTACCTAGAAATCCCAAAGTCACAAAAAACAGGCTTTTAAATATGAACGACCAACTGACCTGCTCTTTAAACACCTGCATAATTGTCAATTATGCAGGTGTAATAAAAACAAAATACCGCCAGACTGTTTAGTAGGGCATAACAATTTAGATTTGAGCATTCAAATACTCTTGATAAAGGCCTCATCAATCCGAAACATATGTAGAGTAAAATAGCTTATTAAATAATTTTGAAACATCTAAAAGTAGTGTACTAATTATCCCTAGTATTATTATTCAACGATGTTTCACAAGGAACCTACCGCAGACACTATTCATTGTATTTAATTTTTCTATCCGTATAATTGTACAAAAAATATAATAATTAAAATAATGTAACACAATATTTCGAACCTCTAAAAATCTGCAAATATTAAAACGAACCGCTACTGCTCGGGACGACGCGAGAAACAGTAATGACCGAGCTATTCCAAGCAGACGCCTATGAACCGGCAGGTTCTATTCCCAAGTTTAGGTTGTGTATTCTTTTAGCGGGAAACTCCGAGTCGGTATTCGGATTCTTGGCTATTCTGTGACTCTATGTCTATCAAGTTCCTTGTTGATGTTCGGCGCCTACGCAGAATTAGAGGCGTTACTAGGGTCAAATGTTTTCAATTGCTGTATTATTTTCTGTTTGGGTTTCTCTAGATAAACACCCCATCACTTCTGTCGCATTTAGGTTTTACTTAAAGCCATAGCAGGTAATTTCTTTCTAGCGCTATCTGTATTCTTTCATTTATATGTATGCTAATTTTCATGATCCAATGTATTTAAAATATTTATTTATTTATCCGCTCCTCTGGCTTATGCTCATTCGGTTTCTTTATTGGATCATTAACTTCTGTATAACCTACTAGCTCCATTTTTCCTTTTGGTGTTTATTGCGTTCTCTTCGTGTTCTAACTCATTGTACTGTTCCTGAGATATTTTCGAACAGTACCTATTAATCCGCTCCATGAACTTGACTCCGTCTGATCATTATGCCAGGTGTATTCTTTGCCTGACAGATCAATTCCTAGAATAAGTATCTTTGTCTAACAAACATTCTTCTCAACTTTTGAGGGTCGCTTGTACGACGGTCTCTTGACACAATTATCACCTCTATTTGTCATAATTTCCTCCTGCTGTATACGTTCTGTCCACCAGCAAGTGGAATGGATTCATCTCATAACCATTTTCCTTATGCTTATTTTTTAAATTTTAGGAAGGCTTGTTTGGAAATTCTCAATTTCCATTTCAATATTATCTTTACTTAGCTGTTATTCCTCCATTATATACTTAATTTCTTCGCTTAATTTATACAAATCTGACACTTCGAAGTTCTCAGTTCACCATTTCCGTAACTTTGAAGTTTATTCATCCCTAACTTCGAACCCTATATGCCCAAGGTCACTGAGCGTTTTTGTCCTGTAGCAGTTTCCAATTAACAGTTATTACATTCTTGCTTAATGTAAGGTCAACTCAACTCACCTCCATAGCGGAGCTAAACGTAAACCTTGCTTGATCATCATTAGTCTTAGCCCAAGTTGTTTCACTCATCCCTACTTGCAAGGCTTGACCCCTAAAAATATTCTGCTGACTAGCCCATAACTTGTTTTAAGCAAAACATATCCCTTGTGTTTCACCTTGAATATATTCTTCCTTCTTCCCACTAAGCTCATCATAAGAATAAAATAAATCAAACATATCCTCATTTTTTAAATGTATTGAAGAAACAATATTTATCCCTTCAAAATCATTAATAGGCACACATTTTAGGCTATCCTTAACCTGCACTTGTGCCTTCCTCTTTTGGTCACCGTATCTTGTACGTCTGCTCTGTCATATGGTTTGTTGATTACCACATTATCAATAATAACGATTGCACTTTAGTTTTTATCATATCATAGGCTTATTTATTATCCTTTGTCTAGGTTAACTTGTAAAATCGTGAGCTAAGCCATAATTGGTTCTTTGTATTTCTAGTTCAAACTTTCTTTGCGGTTCTAGCATTTTTTGTCCTTATCTTATGTCATCGTTGTCGTAATCCTAACTTTTTACAATATTTATACTCGATAGCATTTTATTTACTGCACTCACTTCCATCGCGCTCACCCCTACACTTTGGCAAGTGGCCTCTCCGAGCATATCCGGATCCGCAGCAATTAAAACACATTTGCACTTCACTTTTCTCATCTACCCAAGGGTCTGTTAATTCTATTGTTATTTTCCCTTGCTTCTTTGTCCATTTGAACAAATCCGTGTCTGCTACCAATAATACCTTTTTCCTTGATTTGGTCCAACAAGGTATTTTTGTGACGACCTTTAATGCCATCTTACTCCCCTATTTCTAGCCACAGTTTCATTATCTATTATTAGTATACGTACTAATTCTTCATCACGTTTCAAAGCCCCCTATTTTTAGTGGCGGTTTTCTTTCCATTCTATTTTACTTTATTATAACACCGTTGATTCTTAGCTGTTCTTATATGTTCTTTTTATGATTTCGCTATTACATTTAAAAAAACTAAGGCTCCATTTAGTAGTAGTTTAAAAAGTCTCTGAAGAGGAACTGTAGTAGGAAATTTTATGTTTCTTTTCACATTGGCAAGTATCTCTGGTTTCCCTTGTCCATCCATATAATTTCAAACTTATCTGACCTGGCAATTCCCAAGGATATGGGCCATACCATATTTTCTTCCCGCTTCTGAGTTTTTCATTGTGATTCTGTTTTTTTGCGATTTGCACTGTAATGGAATATATGCTTATTCCGCTCCACTAAAACTTCGGTTCATTGGCAAATGATTCACGGTATTCGATATTTGAGCCGCCAGTAACATCTATTCACGAATAGATTTATTTCGTGCAAGTAACGATTTTAGAAGCACTAGTACGCTATTTTGTATTTACCAATTGTGAATTTATTTCACTATAGATTACTATATTTAATACTTAAGTTGCCAGTGACATCTATTCACGAATGGGTTTATTTCGTGTGGTTGGCAATTTTGGGAGCGCAGTACGCTATTTTATACCTACAATTAATGAGTTTAATTTTCTATAGCTAACTATATTTAATATATATTGGGTATTACTGTGGCTTGACGCTGCGTGATTTATAGTGGTAATCACATGATATAAATTAACCAATAATACAGCGGCAAGCATAATTTGTCGAACGTCTTAAATTTTGATAGCCAGGTTGTTTATCTTGTGTCGAGACGTTTGACGGGTGAGTGCTATTTTTTTATCTTGAAATATTTAATTCATCTTGCAGTATATTTAACTACTTCTTTTATTTTTAAATACATAACTAATATTTGTTTATGATTTGTTTATTCTTATTCGACTAAAGCAACAATTTAGCATTGTTATATTCCATTTTTAATTAGCTTACATCTTCAATAATTTTTAATTATTATCGTGACCGTTGGGTAAGAATACCGATTTATTGGTGAATATTTGCGTCTCTCGTTAATCAAATTCATGTAATTTGAAAGAGGCTTAGTTCAAATTTACGGAGAACGTAATTATTTCATCGTTTAGTGGTCACGCATATTATTTTACGTATTTCCGTTCAAATTGAACAGTAAAATTTTGGTCAATTCTCGGAGTGAATTCTATATATTCCTGCAAAGGTAGTAAATTGAATTTGTGTTAAAATTTTCCCGAATTTTCCCTCATAGTATCGCTGGTGTTTATATTTTTTCTTTTCAGGCGTATTTAATTAAATTTTCAGTTTATTTATTACATCGAGTATATAACTATTAGCCCTCGCCCTGTCTCGTCTCAACACTCATGTACCGACATTACTTTGCATTTATGAGAGGTTAATCTCATAAGTAATTGCAATTACTTATTTTGAGTTATAAGACTCGTTATTAGAGGTTGTACCTCTATTTTCTATTTATTATCAAATTCAAATTAACTTTTATTTAGATTTACCGAGAGTCACTGAATTCGAACGTTATTCCATAATTTTCTTTTGAATTTCATATTTTAAAGTAAAGAAAAGGATATCTTGAGTAACAGTAGTTATTTATAATGTTTGCACAACTTAACATTATAATTTAAGTTTCTGATTATATCTGCTTTAACCAGTAAATCTTCAATTTGTTGATTGCTTCCTCATGTGTTTAACAGTGTCACTGATGTTCACATGATATTTCCCTGAATAATATTTAATTAGCGATATACATTGGTATAAGACTAGGCTATTTTCTTTTGCATGTATTCAACACCCCCGAATTGGCTGGAAGAAAACATCGTGCTTGTCAAGTAGCAGGTGTTCGTCCACTTGCTGTATAAAGTGTTCTGAGGGAATCGATACTTTGGGAACCAAATAAGTTCTCGATAAAACCAAGAGATACTAACTTGGGAACAGGCAGAAGCGGTTCCAGTAGAGGTCCCAATACGATCGCATGGTTACAGAATGATTGGACAAGCTAAGTATTAGCCAATCAGAAGATAAACATATTGTAAAGAACAATAATAACACTTTATTCATTATTTTTTGTTAATCTGTCACAATTAATTGTAATTCTCATTACTTAGTCAATTTATTCATAAATTTTATTTCAAAATAATTTCATCAATTATATTTGCCATTTGATTATATACATTAACTCCATTTCAAATTTCATCAATCGTATTTGTAATTTAAATGTATAATTAATATGTTGTTGTTTTAAAATTTATTACTTTAATTTATCGCAAGATAGAGGTCTGTGAGACATTGCGAATTATAAGGGCAAATTTCTGATATTCTTATCTTTATATTTACTTATATTTAAGTTAAAAAAATAAAAACGAGTCTCATGCATTTGAACAACTAATTTTTTCTTCAAACGTCAGTAAATCCGTCATTACTCGACTGTGTAGGCGGCAGTGAAGTTTCGTTTTTCCTCCGCCGGAGCTTTACTTTTCACTTTTCCGCCGGCGGAGGTAAAAGTGTTGTCATAGCAACATAGATACAATACAAACAAACATCAAAATAAGCGTCAATAACTCAAGAGTTATTAAACTAAAATTTGTATTTATCACTCAATTTGAGACCGCATTTCTAAAAATCACTAATTTAGGAACAAATTGGTTATTATTTAATCGAACTTACTCAATAACTGCTTATCAATACGGAATTAAAATGCAATCGAAGACGCAATTTTAAAAATATAATTATTGTTGACAGTGTCCACTGACAGCTTTATGTTACATTACTATAGCAACAACCTGATCCTATTCACCGACACCGCACCGGTCTAAGCCGCCTTGCGAACCCACTTATCTTTAATAATAATTATTATTACTATTAAAAAGAGACGTTTTTGCATTAATTTGTCGACATTTGAAGAAAAAACAGCATATTTTATTTGGAGGAAAAGTAACTTTTCATGGCTTGCTCTCTATTACCAGCCTCACTCCGTTCGGCTGTTAAACACGAACGCGCCATGAAAAGTATTACTTTTCCTCCATATAAAATAATATACTATTTCGTTATAAATTGACGCCGAACTGATCAATTTCATTACAGCACGTAAGTTTCTCCTCTGCCCATTCTTATATAACTATTGGGTAATAATCTATATCCGTCTTATAATTATCTGCGACCTGCGTGACTGCGCATGACTCGCAACTGCACATATCCATAACCATCTCAATGCCATTTACTTGTTGCTTTTGGAAATTTTTTGATTTGTATGTTTTTTACATTTTATCTTGGCACTAGCGTGTCTAGACTTATGAATATGTGAATTACCTTTAACTGATTTATATCATCACCTATACGCTCGATAATAGGCTAAACCGATTCCCTATATTTTGCTCTCATTTCAGCTTTTGTCACTGTATCATCGAGAACCGGATCTTTGCGCCTTTCCTTTTTTTACATGAGATTTATTCTGAACTGCATCACAATGCCTGACATTTGTATATAATTTTTTTCTAAACCCTTTAAGCGTTCTTTAACTTTCCCCTTTTCCTCCTTATTAAACTGATTTTATTTTCGCTATACCATGAACTCGCCTCAAACTATATCTTTAATTAGTTCCATATTATACTAACCTAGGGGGAGACTAACTTATCTCTTACCAGATGTTTCCTACTTGTTTTACCTTATTTGCCAAGCTCATACCTATTCAATCTATAAAGTCGAACGGTGCCTCACTCTCTTTGACTGTTCTCTATTCGTCTTTCAATGCCTCAGCATCCAACTTTTGAAATCCAGCATTTCTCTCAGCCACCAGTGATTCAGGTGAGATGTCTATCTCACGCATTCAAGTCTGATATGTTCGACATTTGTTTAGCCGCCTCCTCATTTGAGCTATCGAATCTCCTTTGATCGTCGTGGCGTCATCGTTTCCTATCTGCAGCGTTACAAATACCTCGTCCCTGTCCGATTCGGCTTTAGGTGTTGAATCCGTTTTATGGAATACTCTTTGAACCACTCTTATCATGCGTTTTCATTGATTAAGTATTGCTAATGAGTCATGCTTGGATAAGTATGCATGTCTGCGTTGCTTAACGGGCATCCTTGGCACTTTGTGTTTATATGCTTTATTATACCCGTAAAATATAGCTACTCCTCTGGTTGCATTATCGACACGTCTAAATCTGCCTGCTTCATTTTTGCCAAACCGTAGGTGTTTCCAGTAGCTAAGTCCAGGGGAGCGACCTGGTCATTCACCCGCCACCTTATAGTTGATGCTTGCTAACGGTCGATGGGAACCAACTCGCTTACCCTCCAATCTCTTTTGTATCGTAAACTCAATATATTTCTATTAACCATTCATTTTTTTCATAAGGTACAAGAGGCAAAACATTTTTTTTCTCCAGATTGGCCGATAGACATAATAGCAAAAGTGGAGATACATAGAAAACGAGTCGTAAAAATGGCGAATGCCGAGTACTAAATTCTAAAAATGTATTAACTTGCAAGATGTTGCATTTAAAAATATACGACTCTAGCCGGTAACACACATATTGTATTATGAAGATATATACGTTGCAAATATCTCTACAACTGTTTTCTTTAAAACTATTTCCTAGTGCGAAAAACAAAAGTGTTAAAGAAGAGTCACATTATAATCTTTAAACAAATGGGGATAGTTGCTTTTTCTACAGCTATAGTAATAGTATAGTAATGTCATCAATTATTCCCAAATTAATTCATTGATTTTGTAACATTGATATAAAGTTAATAATATTTAGTATCTTTGAACTCCTCACAAGCTTTTGACATGCTAAATCTATCAACAAAGTTAGGGTGTATTGTTGGACCTCTTCTTTTTATATATCTACATATTCAATATTTTAAAATCATTAGAGTAACATAATATTATACTTGAGTACTTATTATAAAAATCTTGAGACACACCATCATGCCTCTTTGAACGTTTTAGAAGATTTTTCGTGCAAATATACGCCGTAAATTACAATTAAATTTGGTAATATAATTTCATCACAGTGCCATATTTCGAACCTCTATTTAAATGCGGTAAGATTTAATATAATGTTACCTGATGGATTCATTTTGCTTAATAGGATTAATTTATAAAACATCTAAATTGATATTTTAACAGTATTTTCACATTTCGGATATTTTCCTTTGTTCGCTTGGTCCTTGATTCTGTTCTCGAGATGGCTCGTGTTAGCATTAGTATTTTTATCGAATTCTACAGTTAAATATATTATGTAATTGTATTTTATTACAATCTTGTTCAACGTTAAGTTCCATTCTCCAAAACTAGTGGAACAAAGTTTGGTACACCTGCCTTTTTAGAATGACTTCATCTTGTTTCTGGTTAAATATTTAACTTTATTAAAACCTGATTTCTCCTATAAATTTGCTATCAATATTAAGAATAATCTTATAAACAAAAAGCCCTCAATTTTCTCTTTCAGATATTATGAACATCCATATTTAGTTTCAAATTTAACCTGGCCATATAAGCTCGTCATATTTGCCGGAGACAAACTAAACTTAGCTGCGTATTATATTTACTTAAGAGATGCCCATTTGAAATAATATTATATACCCTAGAGAGCCTGCCATTTTTTCAGATGATGTTTATTTTCGTATTGGATTACTGAAACGAGATAATTAAATTGAAGTATATTTGTATTGAAAAGCAACCCACTCATTCTAATATAATTTGTTTTTCTCTTAACATCAACATTAAATGTATAAAGCTTATCTCGATATAAATAAAAAAATATGTGATGTGATAAATATATAACATTTATAAATCCTATAGAAAATTAAGACTAAATGATAAATTTTAAAAACAGTGATAAATTATAGACCTATGAGTTACGTCCTTCCCTGAATCTTATCAAAAACTGTGTACAACTATAAAAATATAAAAAAATCATTTTTGTTACAGGCAAGGCAGAGGAATTGCTCCTAAAATATTTAAAATCTGTGGTAAAGCGAGCTTTTGAGAGAATTGAGTTCAACGCTATCGTTTATGGGATTTGAGTAAAGCTTATGGCTGTAGCAGGGGTAGACCGGTCTACAGGAGAAGAGGCAGGAAGTAGTATTTTTATGTTATTGGAATATCATTAATAGAAATAGTTTCAACTCTTAAAATTTTCAGCATTCACCTTTTTTAACATAATTCGCAGGTGGCTGTCAATCGCTATCCCGCTTGTTCTCCTGCAAGAGTAGATATCAGGTATTACAGATATCACAAATAATATAACACTAATCTTTGAAAATTTTATGTTGCCAATTCCTATGAACTTAATTAAATAGACACACTTCGTAGAAACCCTTTTGTATTACAGTAGGTTATGAAATAAGCACAGATATGTTTTTGACTAGTTGTTGTTCTGGTTGTATCATTTTTGATGATGCCAGTATAGAAGAAACATTTCCAAATATTACTATATATTGTGGAAATCTTACTCTATTGGTTATGTATCAAATCTTTAATTAGATATAGATTTCTACCAAATACCTGATTCAAATAAAAAAAACTGATCACCAGATAACTGCACCTTTTAAATAATAATATATTAAAATTAAGATATTTGCTACTTCTCCAGATTGCCTATGCTCAAACCCTTTATCCGAAAAGCCGACATAAGAAAATACGGTATCAAAAAAGAATAGCTTTTGTGAGAAGCCCGGAATGCCTCGCCACGGGGTTCATACATGCTATTGAACCAAGTTGTTTGGTCCCTTCCTCGAGAAGGATAATTTAGTAGATTTAGACAAACTTGCGATAATTTGGACTATTACTTAGGTCATTTAAATAACATATTAGATTTATGTGTTTTTTCTATGTTAGTTATATTACATCTTAGACAAAATTTAATTATTAATTACTTTCGTTTTAAGCATGATGGTATGCCTTCTTATCTTCCACGTGAATTTGACCCTACAAACATTGATACTTCAAGGATGTTTACCTCCTTCAAGTTTCCAGCAAAAAATATAAACTTTAAGACAGTTACTTTCACTAAACCAGATCTCTACGCAGAAAGTGAAATCATCATGCAAAAAGCGAAAAGTGCAAAAGAAAAATAATTTCCTATGTATGCAAATGATTTGGGTTCCTTGGGTTAGCTTGACTTTTACAGCACTTTCCTCTGCAAAAGTTGTACTTGCCATCAGGATAGAAGTTATAATTTTTTCGTTTTCGCACTAGCTGGTATACATATCATTCCAAAATCCTAAGTTTGGTTGCTTAATACTAGTGTTTCAATATATATTTAATGACAAAACTTCAGGTTCAGAATTACTTTTTCAAATTCTACAAAATAAAATTTGAAGCAAAAACTACTATTCTAATAAAATCAAAATTGCTGCTCATCGAATTTCTGAACCAAGAGACGAAGAAAAATTTAGAGAGTTTTTTAATTGGGCAAAAAATAAAACCGAATTACCAAGAAAACGAGGTAAAAGTGACAATGAGTTAGAGATATTTTTAAGCTATAAAATGTACTACGAATTTTTGATTGTATTTCCCATCAATTAAGTACTCGTTTTAATCATCTTCAGGAGCTATATCGTGAAGATTAGTAGATTCATCAAAATTTACCAAAACAATTTTCCCGAAAAATCATTTGATTGTTTGTTTAAAATGTATTCAAGTGTTATTTAAAAGGACCCGCTAAACAACGAACTTAGTGTTTTGTAATGAACGAATAATTTGGTAATTAAAATATTCAACAAATATTAGAAATAAGATACAAGGAACTTAAAATTATCTTTTCGGGAACATACAAACTGTTTTGCCTAGTGCTAACTATTCCAGCAACAATTGTGTTAAAAAGAAATTTCTCGTGTCTTAAGAGCATTAAAACGTATTTAAGAAATACGACGACACAAGAGCACCTACAACTATAGCTATAGAAAAACAACGATAGCTGGAGAACAAGAAACTACACAAAGTGAGGATCCTTAGTTTTATGAAGAAATTATAAATAAATTTGCAAGCTTAACACTCAGATACGCGCGCCAGGTTTTAAAACATAGTTACTCGTGTCACTGTTTATACCGTACCCGAATCAGATAAACAACTCTCCACGTGTTTTGAAGGCAAGCGCTTCAACCAATAGGAGATCTGGGAGTTATTATCTTGAGCCTGCGCTCAATGAGTGAAAGCTGCTTTATAAATAAAACATCAGTTTGGCATATATGTATGTCTATTTTCAATAAGATACCGCCTGTAAGGAGAAAGAGATAGGGATAGTGTTGGCGAGAATTAACCGTAAAACGAGGCACGCAACAGACTTGTATTGTGCTTGTATTCAGCCTCATGCATTCTCTCCTATAATACGCATGCTCTAAATATGAGAATCCATGAAAAAATAGAATTTGGCTTCACTAACATCAAAGGTGCCGGCTCAGAGTTGTGTAACTGATTCGGTGACGGTATAAACTGTGCTCGCGTGGCGTCTGAGAGACTCGAACTTGTTTTTGTATGTGTTATTTAATTTTGTTCTAATGAATCATGGTGTGAACACATTTATTTTTATTTACGTCAACAATTATTACAAAATGGAAATCTTATTTCATAGATATTCTAGCTAACATACCTAAAAATAATTACTTAAAAAACAGCAAACTTAAAAGTACTGCACTTAAAAAAGTAACTTAAATATTAATGAAATATTGATTTATAAATATGGCTAAATAGGGATTATAATTAGTGTGTATTTTTACAAACATAATCAGAATACTCTAAACAAATGTATTTATCGCACACTTTACATGTATATTTGGTCATACGATTTTTCTTTCTTTCGCAAAAGGTTTTTCTTACATTACCCGATGGTTCTGTTGTATCTGCCTTACTTTTTTGGTTTCAGACTCAACGTTTTGTTCTCTATTTGCTACTGCAATTATGGAAGTCTGTTCTCTAAGTTTCTTTGGCAAACAAGGCATATTTGAGTGATTCTGTATATGCTCTTTTGTCAGTTCTGCAGCGAGATATTTTATAAAGTGTCTTCTTTTTTCTAGTCCGGCCCTCTGGTTTCCTTTGTAGACAACATGCGCATTGATTGCCCCCAAATCTAACATCATGTAGAATAACACCATGGGCCAACCGTTAGTATTTCTGGAAGTAGAATACGTTACACACAATTTGTCTACAACGTCAACTCCAGATTTTGTATCATTATAAAATGTTATTATCTCAGGTTTATTTTTATCACCAGTTGTAGGGTCTATCGCTGCATCATGATGCATGCTAGACAGCAAAATAACATTTTTGTGTTTCTTTGGGATATATGAAACTAGTGTTAAGGTCTTTTGGAAAGCAAACTTTGATGTAAACTGCTCTCGACCTCGAAATGATACAAAACTTGGTGGTAGTTGACGCTTATTTTCCTTACAGTTCCAACGTAAGTCAGCTTGTAATTTTTTAGAAGGTCGTTGATTAGTTCATAGCTTGTGAACCAGTTATCTCCGGTTATATTTCGTCCACTACCCCGTATTGGCGCACATAATCTTTTTACCACAGAACCGCTACCGTTGTCAACTTTATGAGGACCAGCCGGTGCGTTCCTAAGTATATTTCGAAATTAAAAGTATAGAGCATCTTTGAATCTACAACAGAAAAGACCTTTATGCCATATTTAGAAGGCTTACTAGGTATGTATTGGCGAAACGAGCACTTTCCCCTGAAAGCTGGCAGCATTTCGTCGATAGTAATATACTCGCCTACAGAGTAATTATTTTGACAGTGCCGAACAAATAAACATCTCATATAAGTCTCTGATAGGTGCAAGTTTATCCGTGGCTTTTCTCTCATTCCGGGTTTCCCTATCGTCAAATTTTATAGCCTGCAGAAGAAAGTGAAATATTTTTCGCGACATAGTTAGCCGAAAAATCTCAACCCCTGATCCATCGGTAGCCCATAAGTCTTCTATATTAATCCTACTATTTCTGTGGCCATATACAACAGACCTATGAAAGCTTTTAGTTCCGCTAAATCTGTGGTCTTACAATCTCTCTCTCCCTCTGCTGTATGATTCCTTTTTATTTCTTATAAATTTGTTGGTATTCTCAACAATAAGGTCAAGTATAGCTTCATCAAAAATGCATAACAACACTTTCAAGCAGATTTTGCATTTTTTGACATCTCTTTTACATCAGGTAAATGACTTACAGTATTGCGAGATCGTGTTCTTACATTGGTAGGAGGCAAGGCCAATCGCCATTTTGTTCTCTTGTCTTTTCCATAAATACTTTTAGTCCTGATATGTAGTTCATTGTCATCATTATTAATTTCTTCATTATCTGAATTTTTAACTTGCAGTTCCTCCTGGTCAGCCACTGCATGGTTCGTATCTACATCTACCTCTTCAATATCTGAATCTGGAATTTCTAGCTGCTCCTCTACATAGTCTAATTCGCCTTCAGAGCTGTCATTATCTTCAGAAAGTTCATCATCGGATTCAAAAGCCGGCTGGCCTAAATACTCTGCATCTTCTTTTACTGAAGAATCAAATTTTCTTTTTCTGTCCATCTAAAAAATTAACAAATTCCTAAGTACATTCTACCGGAGAAAATAACATACCAACGAGAAGCGCTAATGATATTTTCGGAAAAATATTAGTAAAGAAGCCGGTAGGATTCGACTTTTTTACAAAATAGTAACGTCTCACTTTATTTATCCTTATTAATTTCCTCGCGAACACACCTTATTTTCTAGGTTCGTTCCAATCGGTGGATTGGAACGAACCTAGCACGGATAAACTTGCACCTAAACCCCCTTCATATAGTGATTAAGACGTATTGTGTTTTGTTTACTGCACAACTTCCTAAAAGAATGACTTTAGGCTGGATTGGAACAAACTTTTGTTTCATCCGCATTGTGTAAATATGTATACAAGGCCTCTGAAAATCGACCTATAAATTTAAAAGGTTCCAACAAAACTGTCGTTTCTCGTCGGGCTGTTATTTTCTTGATTCTTATTGCTAAAACTCACCTTATATAAAATACTTTATTCTATCCAGATTGTTGCACTATCAGTCGCGCGGCGTCTGAGAGATTCAATGATCAAAATTTCGTGCCTTACAAATCGGCGTATGATCGCAGACTGGCGCGGCCGCTGGTGACAGATTCTTAAGTAGTGGGAGGAAGGTACATGGCTGCGCACACCCGAATTCAAACATTTCGAAAATATATGGAAGCTGGTAGTTTCCTTGGCGTCTAAAAGACACCGCGCGAGTAGCGGAGAGTTAAAAAATGGAAAGATACACTTGATTTATAAAAAGTGAATGTTAATAGGAATTAGGAATATTTACATATTTTAAATAGACGGAGAAATGTTTATTTGTTATTATTATTTTTATTTCATTTTCTTAATAAGGAAATTATTTTTGTGTTTCGCAGTTAGGTAGGTACATAGTTATTTCAATAAACAGGGTAAAACACTTTTTTTTTTCGTAAAGGTGAACCCATAAATATTTATATATATTTATTTATTTTATTTTTATTTATTTTACGGTTTCAGCAGGCTATTAGCAAAGACTTCCATAAATAAAAGGTCAACTCGTCAAAGAATAATACCTCAAGTGTAAGTACTTAGATGACGTGGAAATTTGTTCATTTTTTTGGGGCTCGTTTTCATTCCTTGCCTTGTTTTCCTTGAAATAATTAAAGTTACAGATATTTCTTGTATTATAAAATTGGCTTGATTTGGGCGTGGCTCAAACCCAAATCCAAAAATTTTCTCGCTTGCGGCGCTAAGCCTCCGCCGCTTTTCCTAGTGGAGCCTGGGCCTCACAACTAGTGCAAAATTATGTAACTAATTTTAACTTATTCTAGTTTTAGTAAAAAAAACGTGACACCAGTTCTCACGCGGAACTGATACTCCTCAAATGGAAACAAAAAACGACCCAAAAAAAACAGCATAACCTAATTCACTAACTCACAGAGCCAATCAGAATCGCTGTCCAAATTTGGAATGCTAGTTTACCATATATGAATTGCTTTTAAGGGCTCTGTTGGTGCAGTGGTCCCATGCTGTGCCTGTGATATGGCGGTCCGGGTTCGATTTCCGTCGGCGTCTTTTTTTATTGTTTTGAGGTTATGCTTGTAAAAGTTTTTATCATTTTCGGCATGCCTTGGATTAGTTTGTGTTGGCTAGCGAGCGAAGGGAGCGGATGGCTACGCGTGAAGTGTAATATAACACATCCTAAAATAGCAAACAAACGTTTCGATCCTGATTAGCTGTCTGCAGTTTGTATATTAGAGTATGCTAAAAAAACACCCATAGAGAAAACTGCATACTAGTGATTACCGATAGGATTCGTAGTATGCAAAAGGTATACGGAGGCAGAAGTTCCAGAACAGGATCTAGGAAACCTACTAACTTTTCGGTGCAAAGGCTTTGTTGGACCATGCGTGAAGAAAAATTGACATTACCTATTATACCCATTCTTATTTGCCACTAAGCATGCGAGAAGCCTCTGCATCGAAAAATTAGTAGGTTCCCTAGATCTTTGTAAGCTTCGGTATGCTTGGAGGCTCAAACTTCGAAGGAAAATATTTTAGTGCGAAGTGAAAGTCCACGCGGGACCACTGTTAGGTTACATACTAACTTAGAAGCCTAAGGCCCAAGTTTTACTTCGCGCAAGCCTAGGCGAACACAATTCGATTGTTCTGAATTAGTTTAAGTTAGTTTTGATTCGTTTAAACCAATACGAGCTTGCGCGAAAAGTTGCGTGTCTAAAGGCTTTCGTTTCGAATAATTTGAGATGCTTTGGATTTACACTCTACTAGCTCTCTTTCATTATATATTACATATAATATAGCTTTAGAAAAACTAACCATTCTTCTCGAAATATATTTCAAATTTCAAAATCGGGCAATAACACTGTAAAATATTTTGCTGTCGAAAAGTGTCACGACTGTAGAATAGCAAACAAATATTATTTTTAATAATTAATTTCTTCTTAATTAGGTACGACGTATTCCACAACTTTTTTTATTTACTATGAAAAACGGGTACTTCTAAAAGAAAACACATTGAAATTCTTGTGGGGGAATAGGGTGCCATGAACCTTATTTTAGTATTACGCATTTTACCTATATTTTTGTACCGTGTAAGATAGTAAAAAATAGCGGTTTTTGATTCAAAACGCCATTTCTTTGTTCTAAACTATTCTGTTAAAATATGTTTCTATTGATTTTTCTTTGCAATATGGTTGGGCCCTTTATGCCATAATATCGGAAATATATACACATTTGTTCAGGTATGCGTTAGTATGGAAGAACCTTCGGCTCTGATCATAAATAAAGAGGTTTCGATTGTTTGTAGATAATCTATGCATTTACAATACAAGCAGTAGCATAAATATTTTGACAAAAATAACGTAAAGTTATAAATAAATCGAAACACAAATTTTATTTTATCCAACAACCAATGTTAATTTAATCCTAAAACTATAATATAGCTATTTCAATTTCTTGGTTTCACAAAATTTAAAGGATGATTTATTTTATAATGCTTAAAACACGCAAGTTCCAAGCAATCATATGTCTTCCAACAATCAGTTATTATTATCGTTCGTGGTTTGATTCATTCTTTTGTTACATTAAGTAGGGTTGACGAGTTTCTGTTTTCTGATGGGACCAGAAATATTTGTTTGTACCCTTCTCAATACCTCCGAATACTCACTGTTTATGAAAAATTATTTCTTTTACCGATGATATTTTTGTTTATAACTAAACATTTTTTGGCAAGTTTGTGAACGTAATCAACGCGTGTACTCAAAAACAGTTTAGTATCGTCGAATCAAGTAAATTGTATGTTTTTGCTAATTTAATATTTCTAATACTTTTTACTAGTTTGTATAAGTTTTATGAAAAATTTGGTAGAATAATTGTTCCTTGAACATAATATTATATTTATAAGAGTTTTTGAAATTTTATAAGAAAGTGCAGAAAAGTCCAAAACTATGGGTATAATAGAGTTTTCCTGATTTACTTCTGACTATTATTATTTTTTTGATGTACCTATTAAAAACCCCTTTAGACCCCGTTCAAAATATAAACAGAACCCTTCTATGTACAGGGTGGCTCCAATTCGTGTCTATGGATGGGGAACTCGAAAACCGTAAGAGATACAGTGTCTGTTAAATTAAGGCAAAATTGCGCATTTAGGTGCCTAACAATATGCCGTTTAGAAAGTTTTAAAATTCCGAGTATTTCCGGAAATGGAATGAAATTTTGAAAAATCGTTTTATTTTTTTCTTGTGCTTATTTAAAAACGGATTTCAAATTCATATGCACTTTTGCTTTGCCACTTTTACTGCTCTATCCAATAAAATTATCCAGTTTGAAATCCGACGTTTCGTCTTCAAGGGATCATCATCAACTTTCCTTTTTTGAATACGAATTTTATTTTTTTTATCGTTTTTCAGATTGTATTGGCGTCATTAATATGAATATGTTTTTTCTATTTTTTTTTAATTTTTATTATTATATTTTTAATTTATATATTTTGCTGTGGCGTAATGTTAAATAATTTAAGGTAGGTACTTTTGAAACTTTTATATTCTTGAAAAATATTTCATTTTGTTTTTTGTATTAAGTGAAAATTGGAGCCCGTATTAAAAAAATATATTAAAATTGTTTTTTCCGGGAATATGGCCATGAACTATTACTCAACCAAGTTGCTTAGTGCAAAGATAAAATATTTTCAACTTTTAACCAATTAATTTTTTTTTAATAGAGAACATAAACAATTTACATTCATACTGCGTGATACTATAGGTAATTTGATGGAAAAACACGCCTATTGGAATTTTGCATACAGTAAATAAAAAAAATAATAATTTATAGGCAAAATTCCAATAGGTGTGTTTTTCCATCAAAGTACCTATAGTATCACGTAGTATGATTATAAATTCATCATGTTCTCTATTAAATAAATTTTTTTATTGGTTAAAAGTTGAAAATATTTCATCTTTGAACTAAGCCACTTGTTTGAGAATAGTTCATGGCCATATTTTCGTAAAAAAAAAATACTATTTTTTATTTTTAATACGCTCCAATTTTCCACTTAATACAAAAAACAAAATAAAATATTTTTATAGAATATAAAAATTTCAAAAGTACCTACCTACCTTAAATTATTTAAAATTACGCCAATGAAAATAAAATATATCAAAACATATACTAATATTAATAACGCCAATACCATCTGAAAAACGATAAAAAAAATTAAAGTTCGTATTTAAAAAAAGAAAGTTGATGATGATCCCTTGAAGACGAAGCGTCGGATTTCAAACTGGATACCATCATTGGATAGAGCGGAAAAAGTAACAATGCCAAAGTGCAATTCAATTTGAGATCCGTTTTTAAATAAGCCCAGGAAAAAATAAAACGATTTTTCAAAATTTCGGTTTTTTCCGGATATCTCCGGAAATACTCGGGATTTTGAAACTTTCTAAACGGAATATTGTTAGGCACTTAAATGCGCAATTTTGCCTTTATTTGACTGACACTGTATCTCTTACGGTTTTCGAGTTCCCCATACATAGACACGAAAACGAGCCACCCTGTACATTATTTGTGAAGAATAATGTTTCTTGGGAACTGCCCATTATTTCAAACTATTTGTTTATTTTTTTATTTGCATGTAATCACATTTATTAATTTTAGGTCAGGTTTTCCTGAAAAAAAAAATGAAAACAACGCTTTAAAAGTCGTTTAGAAATAGAAACATTATTTGTATAACTGAAAGATAGAGTAGTGAAATAGTATATTATTTTATATGGAGGAAAAGTGATACTTTTCATGGCGCGCTCGTGTTTAACAGCCGAAAGGAGTGAGGCTGGTAATAGAGAGCAAGCCATGAAAAGTAACTTTTCCTCCAAATAAAATATGCTGTTTTTTCTTCAAATGTCGACAAATTAATGCAAAAACATCTCTTTTTAATAGTAATAATATCTAATTATTATTAAAGATAAGTGGGTTCGCCAGGCGGCTTAGACCGATGTCGGTGAATAGGCACAGGTTGTTGCTATAGTAATGTATCATAAAGCTGTCAGTGGACACTGTCAACAATAATTATTATTTTTTTAAGATTGGGTCTCCGATTGCGTTTTAATTCCATATTGATAAGCAGTTATTGAGTAAGTTCGATTAAATAATAATAACAACCAATTTGTTCCTAAATTAGTGATTTTTAGAAATGCAGTCACAAATTGAGTGATAAATACAAATTGTAGTTTAATAAATCTTGAGTTGTTGACGCTTATTTTGTTGTCTGTTTGTATTGTTTCTATGTTGCTATGACAACACTTTTACCTCCGCCGGCGGAAAAGTGAAAAGTAAAGCTCCGGCGGAGGAAAAACGAAACTTCACGGCCGCCTACACAGTCGAGTAATAACGGATTTACTGACGTTTGAAGAAAAAATATTAGGTGTTGTGTGTGTCCCCTACAGCAAATTTGAATATTCTAAATCATACTTCATGTTTGCAGACTTCATCTTGGGGTTCAGATATTCTGGTTGTGCACTTAACCCATTAAACGCCAAGCACAAAAATAACAAAAAAAATGGCCATACATTTCGTCAACTAACTTTCTTTATGTATATAAATATAACAAAAAATATATATAACATTCTGACATTGACAGGTGTCACTAAAATAAAATGGTGCGTTTTCGAACCTTTGGCGGAACTTGGCTATTATTTTATAACACATGATTTTATTTTTTGTGGAAACATTCAAAACATTTAGAGTGCAAGTGAACTTTACATTTTTGACATATGAAAACTGTGTGATTAGAGCACTGCCTGCACCTTCTTCTTGCATTTTCTGGGTGTTTTATAATTAGATGGCCAACTCTGTCTTTTCGGACTGCATCCGGCAAACTATTTTTCGACGGTCTACCCATACTTGCTCTTGAAGACTGATTAGAATCTTCATCCTCTTCGCCCTCATTTTCTTCTGTCTCTACGTTTTCCTCTACAGATTTCATTAGGCATACAACAATATACGCCCGAAAATCTAATTGCGAAATGGAGCTTTTATTTGCGATTCTGTAAAGTTTCCAAGCATTTACAATACTACTATCAATAACATTTTTAAAAAGTGGCCACCACCATTTCTTTCCTCGCACGCCAATTCTGTAATTAGCGACAGCATTGTCATGTAAGTCGACACCGCCCATGAATTTATTGTATTCTTGAATAACGTTCGGCTGAGGTATAATTATTTCTTTGTGATGTTTACGGTCGTATCTCTTTGCGGAGCCTACGGGGTTGACAGGACAGTTGTTTGAGATCACTGTAACAATTGAGTTGTCATTACACCTAACTACCGATGTTTCAGCTTCTGCGTCAAAAACGAAGTCGTATGACCCTCGATCTTTTTTAGAAAGAATGCTACTAGCTTCTAAGGGGCACTTTTCAATCCTGTTTTCCCGTATGGTACCAGTTGCATAAATTCCCTTTTCTTTCAGTACCTTGAAGAGCTTATATGACGAGAAAAAGTTATTGAAAAATACCCTGTGATTAGTGGGAATTTCCATAAGACTTATTAATTTCAGAACTACGTCAGCACCCAAACCCAGATTTGATTTTTCAATGCTAGCACCGCCGTAAGGTATGAACTGGAATAGATATCCATCATGTGAACACAGGCACCATAACTTGTATCCAAATCGAACAGGTTTTCCCTTGATATACATTTTTGCCGAGTGTCTTCCAAAATAGGGAACCATTTGCTCATCGATCGATAAGTTGTACGAAAAAACACCGAACTGCATAAATTTTCGATTCATTATATCAAAAAAAGGACGAAGCTTTGCAAATTTATCAGTTTTGTCCAGCGACGCATTGTCACTTACATGAATGTACCTTTTGATACGCCGAAATGTATTTCTACTCATGCATTGCCTGATGAATGTCACTTCTTTATCCTCATCCTTGCTCCAATACATGTCTATCTGTGGCAATGTGTGATAACCAGTAAGAATAAGTATTCCCAGAAATCTCTTTAGTGAAGCACAAGTCAAAACGAAATCATGACAATTATTATCGGTGGCGTAAATTGTGGAAAAGTTAATTATAAGATTGTATACTTCGTTATCAAAAAAGAGCTGGAATAATTTGTAAGGAGTTTTCCCGGCGAGGGAGATCTCGATTTGACTTTCTATTTCAATTTCATCTGATTTTGGAGATGACGAAAAAGTTGGATGAGTTTTCTTAGTCCATTTTGGACCGGACCTAACACTACACATTTTACGCTTTTTAGCAGATTTGTTTGTTGAAGGTTCCAAATCGTCTACGGTATCTTTAGTCGAAATCTCAAAAGTACCTGCAATCTCCCTAATCTCATTGTCACCTAAAACGTACCACGACAAAAAAATAATACAAAAGGAAAAAGAGTAAATAAGTTACCCACCTGCTATAACGTTCTCATCAATAAACTCCTCATCTGTCAATTCACCACAATCTGGAGGTATTATTGCTATATCTGGCACCTCATCGTCACTAAGATCTTCGAGTTCGGCTTCTAACTCTAATAAATTTAGAGCCCTTGTCGGATTATTCAACCACTTAGACATATTTTCTACAAATATACTTCGAAACACATACAGCTCAACATAACAACTAAACCAAACCAATAGCACTCTTTGCAAAGACTTGCAAATTCCTGTGCGGACGGCGAGGAGCCGGCGCGGCGCCACATGCTGGAGAAGTCGAGTACCGCCAACGGTTCGTTTTTGAACCATTATTTTCAAAGAAGAAAATTTATGACTTGAATATATTTTTTTTTGTATTTGAACGATTATTCACTGATAGTTATATTAGTAAAAATAAGTTAGTAACGTATTTAGCCGCAAAAGCATAGTTCCAGCAAAACTGCGACACCAAAAAGAAAGTCGTAATGTAAGATTGGAAATTTCGAATATTCACTGAATATTTTTGCAAACAAATCAATACTTCATATTCAAAAGAAAATTACATTTACTTAAAGAGATATCTTGTATAGAGGAGAAAAATAATTAGATTTTGAAAAATTGATGTGTTGGCGAGAAAAAAAAACATTTATGAAATGGTGCGTTTTTGCACCATTGGCGCTTAATGGGTTAATGTCTTACTTCTGACGAAGCAATAATGTTAACAAAACGAGTTAAGATCTAATGAGGAAGTTTCCTGAAAAATTAAACTGATTATTTTTCATTGCAAGCTATAGAACAATGAAAAAAAATCGATACGATTTCTTTATTTCCTCTAAAAATGATATTACGAGAGCTATGCCAGTTTTTAGTTTCGTATATATAGGAATACTAGGCATGGTGCGACGTAACAATTCATGTGTATTGTGACGTTATAAGCATATTTTAAGGCGTTTTATCTGCCTCACTGTTCGACTTATGAAAATAATAAAAAACACGTGTCCACTATTTTTCATGGGCCATAGAAATAAGCAATAAGAAAATTTGATGAGTCTTCATCACTATAAATTATGGAGTTAAAAGCATATTTGTTACTTACCACATCTTAAATTAACATTTCAGTGGTCGCGCGTTGACTCTCGGTCTGCACCAATAATTTATATTGGACGAAAATTTCTATTTCAGGCCCCTTCAAGCGCCGCGCTTCTCAGTGGTTTCGGGCAGGATATAAACTCACGTCTACGTACGCCAAATATTCCACCCTTGGACCTGCGCATTTGGCAGCAGCCCAGTGTTGTCATTTTAATATTTCAATTCATGTGCGGCTTCGCTTCGCTCGCTCCGGGAGCGCAAACAAACAAGACTAACCCAAACTTACCCAACGCAATGCCCAAAATCAAGAAAAAAAAAACGAGAAAACCCAGACACAAATTGGGTCTCGTTTCAGTATACAGTCGCGTGAGCAGGTAGATAGTTCAGCACCTTGACAAGTCATTTTATATTGCGAGAGTCCGCAGTGATCAGTGACATAATAAAAACTGTTAATTTACCATACATTGTACTTATACCAAGGTATGTTATTTTTGCTATTTTTAGTTCTAATTGATACATATTAAATATTTATTTATCGAATGGCGTCATATGAAACAGATCAGGAGCGATTGCTTACTCTGATGCAAGGATGTTTACATCTCTCTGATGAAGAGAAATCAGCTGTAGATGACACAGATGAAGGAGAAGGGGATGATGTGGAATTGGACGTGCGTGAAACCGATAGTGAACAGAATATTCCAAAGGATGAAGAGGAAATTTTGCCAGAATCTGTTGGTCCATATTTCATTGGTAAAGATAAAATTACCTATTGGAGGAAACACTGTCCCCCAAGAAATATAAGAACCCGCTCGGAAAATAGCCAACTTACACGGTTCAAAGGGAATTGCAAAATAATTAAAAACTCCTTTGGCAATATTTCTTTCCTGCAAATAACGTGATGCCTAAACAACGGACATTGTTGAACTAAGACCGTTGATCGGATTCTTGTATTTGGCTGACGGTGTCGAAAATTTTTAGACTTACTATGTCTCTACAAAGGTTTCGATTTCTACTGCGACATTTGCGATTTGACGATCTTCAAACCAGGAAGCTAGAAGGGCTCTAGACAGATTGGCTTCGATTCTAGATATTTTTGATATATTTGTAGAAAATTGTAAAAGTGCATTTACTCCTTTCCATTACGTTACCGTTGGCGTGAAACTTGAAGCATTTAGAGGTAGGTGTATTTTCCGACAATACATACCCAACAAACCTAATAACTATGGGATTAAGATTTATGCCCTTTGTGATCTGAAAGCATTTTATACCTGCAACATGGAAGTATATATTGTGGACAAACAACCCGCAAGCCCATGGGAAACAAATAGTTCCATATGCTGTTATGGAGAGGATGTGGGAGACTGTAAGGGAAACTGGAAGAAACGTGACCAATGATAATTGGTTCACTGGTTTCAAGCTGATAGAAATCCTAAGGAAGAAGTTCAGGATGACTCTCATGACTCTTAGAAGCAATAAAAGAGAAGTTCCTCGTGAATTTTTCGTCCAATAAATCGTCCTGAAATGTCTTCTATGTTCGCGTTTTCAGAGAACTGTACGCTCTTATCCTATAACCCAAAAAGGACAAAAACGTTTTACTAATGTCAAGTTTACATCGTAATGACACTTGATAGTGAAACAGGCAAACCAAACATTATAGTCAGTAATAATGAAACTAGGGTGGAGTGGACTTAGTGATAAAATGTGCTTATAATTACGCACGTGGCACTCGGAGGTGGCCAATGCAAATTTTTTATTCTATTCTGTACTGTAATTTTACGGAGATAATTTTTACGTAAATTAGCATTTGAGTTAATAAGTGGTCGCATAAGAATTCGATCTATTCTATCAAATTTACCACAATCAATACATTGAGGATTAGGAAGCTTCTTGTGAGAGACGTTCTTGAGCAGCCTCCGGAACCTCCAACAAGTCAAAGAGATCGACGCGGCATGTGTGACAGAAAGGAAAATCGTCCCAATTGATATTTCTGCAATAAATGTCACACCTATGTATGTTTGGAGGATAATTTGCCCAGAATGTTTTGAGACAGCATAATGGAAATAAAATTGTATTTTCTTACTGTTTGTACTATTTCCAAAATAGTATATGTACTTATGTCTTTTTTTACTGTTTAAATATGCATTGGAACTTTTACTTACGTATATTACTCTTAAGGTTGATATTAACCAATTTTTCTTCTTATACAAGCATGTATTATAATCATTTATCATTAAAAGATCATATAGGTTACTTATTATGGAAAAAGCGGTTATATTTTTAATGCGGACTAAGAGTCCGCAGCGACCACTGGTGTTCTAAAATTAGGCATGACGGTTCAAAGGGTAAGGCTAGTTCTTTGTTTGTATATTAATTACGTTATGGAACGTGACTAAGCAAGTTTCTTTGGCAAATATCTTAAAATGAAGTAAAATTTACGAAAGCAAACTCATTTGCTGTAGATGAATCTACGAAAAAAAAAATTAAACCAGTGCCAAAGCCGCAGAAAATAGCGTTAAATCCCAGGTTTTAAACCTTCAGCACAAGTTTGCTCAAAAGTAAAATATAGAGCATAATTCGCTTAGGATTTCATCTCGGTCATACACTTTTTTCCTATCCTATAAGTTTAAAGGCAAACAAGTAAAACTGCTATTTCAACATGAGCAAGAATTTAATTGGCTCTGCTTATCAGCAGAAGAACGTGCCTTTTAAAATTTTTTCGTATTTTTGCCACACTTGACGACGTTAGGTGACCTGATTAATATTAATTGAATAATTGGATGAAAGCAAAATTGGTGAGTATTGTCTCTGGCCAATTTAATTTTGCATTAAAAGGACAGCTCATGAAGCTTACTTTTTTATACTGAACATTAAATTTATTTTAGCGTTTTGTTTCTGAATCCTATTATTTACTATACATATATTGCAGCTATTATCCCTATGCTCAGATCTAATTTTATGAAAAATATAAGAAAAACGAGCTGATTATTGTGGAATGTTTGTAACTGATAGAATAAAAAGTTGTAGATAGAAATTTTGATCCAAATTTCACCAACAAGTGGAGGTTTTTAGCGTAGTTATATATATAGAATGTACAGGATAATACAGACAAGTCTTTACATGGAAATATCTTTATTATCTTCGAAATTAGATAAAAATATTCGGAATCAAAATTGTTTAATTCCATCTTCTTTTATACATTATTTTATTAAAAAATAAGGCACTTCCACTTGTTTATTTGTAATAAATGTAAATGTAAAAATGTAATATGCCAGTTTTTTGTGATATTGCATTTTCTATTAAATTCTGCATATTTTTTGTGTAATATATGATGCATCAAAACTTTGAAATATTGAAGATTTGAGAATTATGAAATACCAGGGCTTTTTCGATATAATTGCTTACCTATTTTTCGATATAATTGCTTACCTATTTAGATATTTGCTACTACTTAGAGTTAATGATTTATTTTCCAAATATCATGGAATTAATAGTTTAGGTCTGATTTATATGTATTTATCTGCTAATATTTTACAAAATTATCTATTCGATTATTCGAAATGGTCGGGTTTTAATTCAAGAATGGAAGCAACAGTATGGAGAAAATGTTCAGAATGGTCGGACAGTACCATCTGTACCAACTACAATTATTAATACGAGGAAATTACCGCATGAAACATCATTTCTAGTAAATAAAGGGAAGACAAACAAACATAAGTTTGACAGCTTGTAAAATCTAAACGGCTAAAGATAGAACAAAACGGTTTGCACTCTCCTATATTGGTTTTTCATAAGCTATCGTATGACACTAACTTTAGATGTAACCAACGGTTAAAAAATCCCGGATAAATTTAACGCGAACTTAGCAATAGATAATCTATTCAGTACCATACGAATGTCCTACACTACGTTTTCCCTGAGTCGATGTTTCCATATGCAGTTCTAGATTAAGATAATTCACCTCACCCTGCCAAATTCTTGGCAATGCAGCATAGATCCCTAAATAAAATGGAAGTTTTGGCCCCAAATATAATTTCATGATAGGTACATTTTAGCCGAGGACCGATCCAGTCAAACTAGAAACAAATTAGAGACCAGCTGAAGTTTGGTATAGAAGTTTGTATTGCAGTTCTTAAAATATCACCAAACCCCACCGGCAATCCGTTATGCCTTACACCCCTAACAACCGCCGAAATGAGTGAAAATCGGACTCTTTTAGGTTTTTTGACGATACTTTAATACTTTAAAACAAAGCTAAATGCGAAAAACCATGCAGAAAGAAAAATTAAAGAGCATAAAATTTCCTATAAAATCACGTTAAGCAGACATATTATACTTTAACAGTGGTGGAGTTATGGTATTGTAAATTCAAGTATATTTTAACGAAATACCACATTTCGCACAAACTAATTTCATTTTACGTCTTTTACACCAAAACACATTAAAACTATAGTAATACATAAAACAAAAATTTTGTATATAGTAAGTATCACAATTGATTTTTCTTAAATAAATTAAAATACTTACATGTTACATTTAAGTAAATTATAGGAATTTATGTTTATATTATTTATCCAATATAATTAATCTGCATGTTTAGATGACGTCATCCGCCTATAAATACTCAACTTTCCTAGTAAAATAGGTAATACCATTACACTATCCACATGCCAAGGACCACTTTAAGCCTATTTTACGACATGAGCATGCATCATTGCCACCACCTGATGAACAGTTGCAAAAAAATTATTTGAGGATCCATCAATCTTGATCCATCTGAATCCAGAATCACTAGTAATCTATCCCCAATCATCCATACTTGAATCTAAAATTTATGCAAACATGTAGGGTTGTTGGACTTACCTGGTGACATATCCTAGATGCATTGTTTTGAGCTGCATTTATGTCCGGTGGTGAAGCCTGACTAAAAATCTTTATATAAACTTCGCTTCGGTACATACTGCTGATAGAGAACGTATCGAACGTTATTCAAATCGATACTTGTTATTATTAAGATTAAAATAATTCCTCTATGAATATTTTAAATAATTATTTTGTTGCATTTAATTAATACTGTTAAAAGTTCTATTAGCTGATAAAAAATAATGTATAGAATTACGAATCCACCGATATGCTCTTGTTTCTAATTTATTAACGTAAGAATATATTAAATGTATTTGTAAAAATATCCTTATACTTTGCTACGTATATTTAATGTCAAAATCCAGTAAGTAATAGCTAGATAGTATTTTTGCAAAATTACCAGTTATTAAAAATATCATAACTCTGCCACTGGCAAAGCAAAATATAACTCCTAAAGCAATTTTATAGGAAATTTTATGCCCTTCAATTTTTCTGTCTTCATATTGTTTCATATATAGTTTTGCTTTTACGAAATTGCTTCAGGGTGGCAGTAACGGCGGATTACTGGTGGGATATGGTAGTATTTTCTGGACTTCAACTTAAGCTTGGGCTTCTAATGCTTCTCGTACTATCAATCCACAAATGCCTCGCATGACTGAAGCACCCATTAGTACCATTATTGGCTATAACCCATTGTAGGCTGAATAGATATCAGAGTTTCCCTAAACTTTTACGTGTTAAGCATTGCACTAACTTTCCGTTTTCAGTTAAACACTTGGATTTAAATCCTTAAATTAATTATTATAATGATGATCTTGAAGATAATAATGTCTATAATAGCAATAGTAAAATTTTTATAATAACGAAAACAAAAACAATAAAAAATAAAAAAAAACCAGCTAATAGGCTATAGTTGAACTCGTTGTTACACAACGAGCATGCACTTGGTGCATTAAGCACCAAGTTGAAGCAATAAATTAAATGCACAAATATAAAATATAAAAGCAGCACATTGTGTTCTCAAGCGGCCAACCATCCAAATACTAACTACGCCCGACGTTGCTTAACTTCATTGAACGGACGAGAACTGGTATTTTCGACGTGTTATGGCCGTTGCCTGTACGTTTTAGCTTGTTCATATAATAAAAATTAGATTTAATAACAAAGTTTAAAATAATATAAAATCAGCAACATATGGACACAGTTTATTTACCTTATCATCTTGGGCCGACGTTCTTTGATTTCGGAAAGTCAATAACCAAATTTTGCAAATGTTTTAAACATCTGGGCATCTGAATAATACTTTTCACAGTTCCTTTAATTTAAAATAATAATATGCTCTTTTATCGTCTGAAATCCGTTTTAAAACGATTTTAAATGGCAAAATTGTATAAAAATTCGGACGAATTTGTCGTGGATTGTGAAGCGAAAATTCATTTAAAGTTCAACCGTCCATTAAAAATAAGCTGTGCTGTGGATACAAATCCACTGCGAATATAATAATTAATAACTAATACTTTTGAGGGTTCGTTTAATTTAAAATATGCTTTTTATCGTCTAAAATCCGTTTAAAAGGATTTTAAATGACAAAATCATATATACTACCTGGCGGTATATACTATACTAGCGGCTAGAATCGGTTTATTTAAAATTTAGTTTTGTAAATACAACAAGAAATTAACTAAAAACTGTAGTAATGCATCCTACGAATGAAAAATAGTGAGGTGCTAGGTGAGTCTGTTTCGCGCCAACCCGTCAACTCTGCTTGGTGCAACTGTGTTCCAGTATTAAGGTTACTCGCTTCTCTTTACGACAAAGTGTTTTAAGGCCCTATTTATTTGCTGTTAACAATGACTACTTGTGCAGCATTAGAGAAAAATGTTGGTCAATTGTCTAAAAGATCACTAAGGTCTAACGCTGGTAAGATAAAATTGACCGAGACTATTCAGCGAACGTTTCTCCTAACAAGTCTTACAAATATAATCCACAAAGAAGAAACAAGTGATAATAGAGAAACCGCTATAGATATAAACACAGATCTACGTAATAAACTGGCTGACCAGCTTACACGAAATGAAGCACTTGAAAGGGAATGTAAGGACTACAGAAGAAAAATTGAATATCTGCTTAAAGATCTTGGAAATAAAAAGGGAGAAATAAAGAACCTTTCTAAGATCATCGAAAATATAAAAAATGTTCATGCCTGCAAAGCCACTAAGAAGTGCTCGGAAACACAGACTGATCCGGTTTCAACAACGACATTGGGAGTCCAGTGCAACTTGCTGGAAGAAGCTAAGCTATCAAAGTCTCACAAAGAAACAACGTCAGGCTCTAAAAATTTGCCCAAAGCAAACAAACAGAATAGTGTACTCCAGGAAGAGACGAAAAATAATGCCAAGCATAAAGCCGGAAATGTTACGGTAAGTCCACACATTCCAATCACAATACCTGAGCGCAAAGTATTAATTTATGGTGACAGTTCTGGCTTACATATTCTGCAAAGGTACCTTACTGTCGAAAAATACACGATTCAGGGCTGGATCAAGAGTGGTGCTGATCTTAAAGAACATACTAATTCTATTTTTAACGCAAGTAAAAACTTTTCTTCCTCGACTCAGTTGTTGTATTTTTAGATTTAAGTTTTTCTATGTATTTGAAAAGAGATTGCTTGGAGAGATTGTTTTCATTGGGAAGGTACACAAATCTTATACTGTGTTTGAAATATGACATTGATTATCATCACGCAACATATAATAGATTTTATGATCTATTGAATTACTTTTTAACAAAGCGACATAACTATAATGTGTCGATTAGATTATTGACTAACTGTAAAACTAATGGCAAATATCGCCTTAATAAAAATAAAATCTGTTATCACTTAACTAGTTTTGTTCGACTCTCTTTTGATAATAAAATTGTACTGAAATCAGTGATATCGAATGATTCGTTGTATATAGCTCAGAATCATGAAGTTAATGACCTCTCAATTCTTAGTGGTGGCAGATTAAGTACTTTGCCTGACCAGATACTGTCGCCGCCCTGCCATGCCTCAGGCGGTGACCCTTTCGGAGCTGATCCGGACGTGGTTGAGGTAGTCTCAAATAGTGTTGACTGTGTTATTGAAGCTGATAAAACTATTGTCCGCTCTTGTCAGGATGAACATAATAATTTTTTATAGCCACGATTGTCCCAGTGGGAGCTGGAGGAAGTATGACGCATATAAAGGGTTTGACATTGTGTCACTTAAATATACTATGCCTAACAAATAAAATAGGTATTTTAGAGAATTTACTCACTACTGAAAACATTGATATAATGTGCGTTACTGAGTACTGGCTTCCCACCACATGTGCCGAATTGCGGGTCACTGGGTATATGGTATTGGCGTATTTTTGTAGAAGCCAATCACGGTGGTTCTTTAATACTCTCTGTTGAAGCCCATAGTGAAATGTGTGGTGTGTTTTCTAAAGATTGTTGTGTTGTATGTTGTTATCGTCCTCCATCTGGGGATTTGGGTGTATTTATGGGCCTAGCCAGCGCTGCTCTCTCCCTGGCACATAAAACTGGGAAATATATGATTTTTTGTGGGGACTTGAATATTAATTATAGTGCTGATAGTGATCAGAAGAGACTGTTCCGAGATCTGTTTGACTCTTTTAGGTTAGACATCACAACTTTTCTACCTACTAGAGTTTATACAAACTCTGTAGGCCACACAAGCTCATCGAGTATAGACTATGTCGCCACTAATACTCCCAATAGTCTCTTTCGGTGTAATGTATTTGCTCTTCACATTAGTGATCACCTGGCGCATAGGTTTGTTTTTGATTTGTCTATCCTTTTTTTTCTAACATGATAATGTCACAAAATTGGAGTTTAATTTTGGGTTTTACCATAGTAAAACTTGACTTGTGGGCTAGTTTTGTTGCGGGTGTTGTGTACTGTCTTAATTGTTGTTGTCCATACAGATATACTAAGCCCCGCAAAAAAGCACAGGTGAATGGATGGTATAGAGATGAATAAAGGAAAAACTGGATGAGTTATACTGGTTGTATCGTGGCTCCAATGATATTACTGTACACTCTGAATATCAAGAAATCAAAAAATCCTACAAACATCAGATAAGGTATACCAAACGAACTTTTTATAAAAACAAAATAAATAATTCGGATTGTAAATCAAAAACAATATGGTCTCTTGTAAATGTCAAACTAAGTAGGCAAAAAAATACCCAACGTCAAATCAAACTGCACAGGAATGATGAAATTGTTACTGAACCTAGTCAAATAGCAAATCAATTTGTGATTTATTTCAGCACTGTTTCGTCTAAGAAATTGTATCAGAAGTATGGAATAAATGAATGCTGTCGTACGGTTTCACCTATCATTCAGAACACGATTGTAATTGACCCTGTGAGCGAAGAAGAGGTACTAAACATTATTGCGGGGCTAAAGAACAAAAACTCTTCTGGATTCGATGACGTAAACGTTAAAATAATTAAAAGGATTAGAAATTGCATTGTTCAGCCTCTGACAAGACTGATGAACGCAAGTCTTGAGGATGGTGATTGTCCGGCGATTCTTAAGACCGCAAAAGTTGTCCGCAATTCCTGTTTATAAAAAGAATGACTGTCATAATATTGAGAACTACCGACAGATATCTCTGCTTAGTACATTTTCAAAAATATTTGAAAGGGTTGTTTATAATAAGATAATACATTTTATCGACCGGTTTAATATTCTGAATGTAGCTCAGCACGGATTTCTTCCAAATAACTCAACGGAAACCGCATCATACCGAACGCTGAATTATATTTTTCGCTGCATTGATGATGGAAAACATGTGGTCTCTGTATTTTTTTATTTGTCCATAGCGTTTGATACCATAAATACGTAATTTTTAGTCCGTAAATTGTACAATCTGGGAATTCGTGGGAAGACGCTGAAATGGATTGAGTCCTATGTAAGTGACAGAAGAATGACTGTTAAATATGGTGGTGTCCAGTCTGAGGAGAGATGGATAGAGCTTGGGTTCCGCAAGGTTCAGTGCTGGATCCATTGTTGTTTCTAATGTATGTGAATGATTTGCCTCTGAATGTTGGATGTGGACATGTTGGATATGCGGACGACACAACCATAGTTGTTGGTGCCAAGAGTCTGGATGAATTGTACAAAGGTGTAACGAGTGTATGTAGTGATATGGAAGTATAGTGTAGGCAGAATGGACTGATCCTAAACATGGAAAAGACAGTTTATATGAATATGTTTAATCGTTTTTCTTTATCAGAGTCCGACTGCGAGGAAATACTTAATATCAAGTTTTCTAGTAAAACTAAATTTCTTGGGACCTATATTGACCCTCAACTATCTTTTTGTAGTCATGTTGATTACGTATGTGCTAAATTAAACTCTGCTTTTTTGCTGTACTAAGCTTAAAAAATACGCTTGATACCGAGGGACTTCTATCTGTCTATTACGCTTTGGCGTTTAGTCATATGTCCTATAATATTGTTTCTTGGGGTGGAACTGGCGCGCACTGCAGCCGTATCTTTGTAAATCAAAAAAGGATATTAAGGCTTATTTTTAACCTACCCTCCCGAGAAAGTTGTAGAGGAATTTCGTTTCCGTCCATATATATACTAAGGTGCTTGCAATTCATCAATAGTAACCGCTCATCGTTTGAGAGACTAGGATCTACAAGCCATCACAATACCAGGGGTAGTGAATTGCTTAAGAGTCCTCTACATAGAACAGCTCATTATAAAAAATACCCTCTCTACAACTGTGTAAAGCTCTATAATGGGTTGCCGTATGGGTTGAGGGAGATGCGTGGCGATAAATTTGGTAACAAGGTAAAACATTTCCTTGCTACTAAGGCATTTTATACGATCGACGGGTATATGGATTTTCACAGCTAAATCACCATTAGCTCGCCTTAAATCTTTGTACAGGTACTTTTACTGCCACTTTGACAAGTAAATAGAATGCTGTCTATTAACTACTGCTAGCTTTTTTTGTGCTTTAATTGCTTTCTATTTTTTATACATGTAATTGTCTGTACACTGTCATTTATATACAAATTTTTACATTATATGTACTTAATTTAAATGCATTTTTTGTATTGACATGTTGTGTTGTATGTTTCTGTATCCGACTTAAATATTCTGTTTGTTTTTCCTTTTTGCAATCTACCATACTATTATATTATTCCATTCATTTTTGTTTTTTTTTGCTTAACTAATGTAATGACGACCCAATGTACTTTGTGTATTTTTAGGCAATATAAATTTATTATGGACATTATTATTATTATTATTTACTACTGCTATTCATTGTTTTTTGTGCTTGAATTGTTTTTTATTGTTCGTACATGTAATTGTCTGTACACTGTTATTTATATACATATTTTTACATTATTTGTACTGAATTTAAATGCATTTTTTGTATTGACATGTTGTGTTGTATGTTTCTGTATCCGATTTAAATATTCTGCTTTTTTTCCTTTTTGTAATCTACCCTACAATTATAGAATTATTCCATTTTTTTTTGGCTTAACAAATTTATTTTTTTGTATTCTTTCGTGTCTTTTTTGTATTTTCAATGACGAGCCAATGTACTTGTGTATTTTTGTGGTAATATAAATTATTATTATTATTATTATTATTATTATTATTATTATTATTATTATTACACATTTCCGTCCCCACACTTCCGCCTCGCCCACACATTTCCGTCCTATTTGCCGAGATTTATCTTCATATCGCCGCGTAAGGTGTTTCACATCAAAAGTGACAATAAGGAGGACAATACTAAACATTCCCAAAAACATATTAAACCATGGACATCAATATGCTCGATCCAAGTCAATTACGGAAGGTGCGCATAGGCTATATACACAACCTCAAACTCGCAATCGGACATTTCAAGTCAGTCTTCTAATTTTGAGGATTGAATTGGCTGAACACGATCTTAAAATAATTCGTTAGTAATGAAAACTGATTTAAAAATGGAATTGAAAGGGACAGTTAACAGCTGTTTACCTGTTTCAATGCCTAACACCTTTGTTTTAATTTTATAATTTGTTTCTATAAATATAAATTAAAGGGGAATTAAAACACATTCAACTACAAAGGTAAACAAAATAATAGAATAGGACTGTATTGAGTCAACAATGTATCCATTTATTTTTAGATAAAGTTTTTCTTTTTTTATTTTATTGGATCGGAACCAGGCTTATCAAAACACGATAAATACGGTTTGGTTGAAATTCATTTCTATCGGATAGAACAATTAGCGTTTAGAGATCCTTTACATCCTATTGGTCGATCCATCTCGTATTACGAGATGTCTGCGTGATGCAATCGATTACTATCAAGAGCTCTTGTGGTGTAGAGGTTTAGATCGTTGGGTCTCACCTGGAAAACGCGAGTTCGAACCCCGTTGCTTTTTTTTATTTTTTCTAAAAGATTATGTTTCTAAACAGCTTTTTTTCTTGATTTTGGGTATGTCTTGGGTTAGATTGGGTTAGCACCTGGTTAGTTTCCTTTTCTTGAGCCCCCGTAGCGAGCGAAGCGAGGGCCATGTGGATCGACCAATGGGAAAGGCCGATTTTTATATAGTGCACTATTTGTGTAAAGGATCTTATAATGCGAATAATTAACTGGATTGTAGTTTCATGTTTTATATGGACCCATACTGCTTCAAAGAAGAAATAAACGATTGGTGCAATTTGGTATTCATTGTGGCTGTCTAATCATAGCCTCTGATTAGCTTAGCATTTCCTGATAAATCTTTTACATTTTCCGCTTTGGATAATGAAAAACTCATTTACTGCCAGAGGGCAGAGCGCCAAAAGATCCTCCCAAATATCGGCCAATAACTTGCCTCTAGACCTTTTATGAAATTATAACATTTTATTACGTAAATTCCTACTATTCACCTCGCAAAGCATGCTGTTATGATAGATAAACACAAAAGAATCCGCATACGAACTAAAGGATGTAAAGAACGGAAATAAAAGATTACATTATTATCAGTAAGTACAAAGGAAAACAGAATTATAACTTGCTATTACAGAGACCATCGGGAGGCATATGGGAGGGTTGAATAAATAATATTAAAATATATAGAATCCACTTTTTTCTTATTGCTTTTTAAAGCAATTTAGTGAAACTCTTGTGAAGTGTAGTTAATTTCTAATGAAAATTCAAACTATTTGTAGGCGAGACTAGAGAGGCTTGATACGATGGTACGTATGATTCACTAATGACTGAGCTGCTTAAACTTAGAGTTATCGAGAGCGTATAGCTTATGGTTTCGAACGTACTCTATTTTAATGCATTGTCGTTTAAAGTACTTCCATTTTAGTTGTGAGAAAAGTTATATATTTATAGAAGAGGTAAGTGTGATCATTTTATAAAATATTGCTTAATATATTAAAATCTACTATTTATATATAAAACTGTGTTTGGTATTGGCTATACGTTTTAGTATAAAAGTCATAGCGTTACCTTTGTCTATGATCTAAAACTTTCAAGGGAGGCGTGATACAATAATCTTTTTGCTCAAAATGTATGTCGCTTTATTGATTATTTTTAGCATGCCATTTAAATGGAAACATTGTCTGAATACCTGCTTCTCCCGAACGTATGCAGAATGCCGTACTAGATGTCGTTAACGGCTCTAAATTTAGAAACATTGCTACTAAATAGTACTCAATACAGTTTGGATAAAATAACTTTACGAAGATACCTTCAAGAATTTAGAGAGCAAGAGAACAAAGGTTTCTGCTAACTTTTACAGCTCCCAAGTTTTCAGCCAATAAGAATCTAATCTCTCAGTATATGTATTAACTGCTGCCCAAATAAAATAAAGGTTTACTTCAAAGGTGACAAGAAAATTTGCATACTTGTACGCTATAGAAAATAGCAAGAAAATACCTCTCAATGAGAAAGTTTCATCAATTTTTTATTGCTGATTTCGATAGCCCATGAAAAATAAGTGGACACGTGTTTTTTCTTTAATAATGAGTGTAACATATTTGAGGCACTGGATATCTGATATATTATTGGGTGTCATTGAATGGTTTGATATCGAACAGAAAAAAGAAGAGCTCAGCCGGAACAAGCAGGGATACAGCACCCAATATTATACATCATAGGCTAACCTTACAAACAACAGAGCAGACACGATGTCTGAATATATGAGCATAGAAAATTCGATATAGAATTATGTGTCCCGTAAGAAATTGCTACACGCCTCTAATTATAATTGCACTTAATATAATGAAAATATTTCTAGCAGAAGTAAAAAACACCCCATGGAAGACGCCCTTATATTTTGACCAGATTCTTGTCGATATTGAAGTGTTAAAGACATGGTTGAGAGAATTCTGTTCAGAGACGAAGTATTCCGAATGATCATCCAAGATCAAATAATCTACACCCAGGATTTTAATATACTATTTAAGGCCCTTCTAAATCAATCTGCTTATAACAACCTCTTTATGTTGGATCATTTGCGCTGCTATAATCAGGTAACAGCTAGGATTCACCAAAACTTTAGATGAAAACATAAAACTAGTAATAGAAATACTGCTATATTATAAATATTTCCCTGACCCAGTGCTGAAATCCAAACCTACGACAGATCCATTATTACAGATGAAGCCTGACACCAAATTGAAGGTGGTATACCTATACCCACCTATACCGGGTGACCACGAGATTACTACCCAGTCCGTAATTATCTTATAAAATAATACATCGATTTGAAATTTTAAGAAGTCGTGTCTTGTCTTGAGGTGCATATTTTGGCCATGTAAACACTTTACTGTCATTTCCGGTTTAACCGGAAGCCGTGTCAACTTCGATATTTTAAATTGAATACCCTGTACATTTTTCAAAATTTAGATTCTACGGAAAATTCTAAGTATAAAACATGTTTTACACCTTATACATATCTTCGCCAGATTTCGAGATAATAACAATTGCCAATATCACATTGATCGGCCACTCCATCAAGTTGACAGAAAACAAATGAATGTAGGAAAAATATAATATGACCATTTAAGCTTATTTGAGGGTTGCTATCTACTAGAGGTATAACAATTTCACTTCCGGTATAACCGGAAGTACTACAAAATCTCACTTTCAGACTCAAATTATTTCAATAATTTTAATGGAACACCCTTTAACCAACATTAAATTTAAATTCTACTTATATTTCTTGATATGTTTTGTTTATAGTGTCCTATATCTAAACCTAATAGTTTTTGAGATATGGACAATTAAAAGTTCACCTGCATTCACGCGGGTGGAAAATTAGGCAATGTAAATTTAAAAGCAATAATTCTCATATGACTATGCATGTCGAAGAGCGAGTTTGCTGGAAGATTTTATAGAAAATCTGCCGGTGAATCAATATCTACACGCTTTCTATCAACAGGACGGCGCCCCAGCCCACAACGGTAGACTGGTTGCCGAACATTTAAATGCTTCTTTTGGAGATCACTGGATGGGTACTAATGGACCTGTAAGATGGCCGCCAAGGTCGCCCGACTTAACACCCTTGGATTTCTTTTACTGGGGCCACATAAAAGAAAAGGTGTATACGACAAAACCGGAGAATATTCAGGATCTCAGAAATAGAATTACTCAAGCCATAAACTCCATCACCTCCGTTCAGATGGAAAATGTCCTCCGGGAATTTCAAGAACGAATTTACTCGTGCCAACAAGTAAATGGCGGCCGCTTTGAACACTTAAGCTATGGTTGATTTTTGTTGTTTTATATTATCGTTCTTGAATTTACATTGGCTACTTTTCCACCCGAGTGGGTGTAGGTGAACTTTTAATTGTCCATATCTCAAAAACTATTAGGTTTAGACATATGACACTATAAACAAAACATATCAAGAAATATAAGTAGAATTTAAATTTAATGTTCATGTTAGGGTGTTCCATTAAAATTATTGAAATAATTTGAGTCTGAAAGTGAGATTTTGTAGTACTTCCGGTTAAACCGGAAGTGAAATTGTTATGCCATTAGTAGATAGCAACTCTCAAATAAGCTTTAATAATCATAATAGATTTTTCCTACATTCATTTGTTTTCTGTCAACTTCATGGAATGGACGATCAATATGATATTTTCAATTGTCATTATCTAGAAATCTGGCAAAGATAGGTATAAGGTGTAATACATGTTTTATACTTAAAATTTTCCATAGAATCTAAATTTTGAAAATTATACAGATTATTCTATTTAAAATATCGAAGTTCACACGACTTCCGGTTAAACCGGAAATGACGCTAAGGTGGTCACACTGCCAAAATATGCATCTAAAGCATCATCGGAATGTTCCGATATAAGGAGTAAATTGGTATCGTTGGCGCTATTTTAGGGTCAATTTTTGTATCAATGAATTCTATTAACTCTAGAAGCTTCTATATGCCTAACTGTTGATGAAACAACTCTTTTCTACATATCAGAAACTTTCTATGAACTAAATGAACATGTTATTTACTATGATTTAAAATTTACTTCTGAATGGCTTCAGTTACAAAAAACTGGCCAGCTTTAATTTTTTAGTACACAGTATGGTTAATTTTCCTCTCAGCAGAGAAAGATTTAATAATGAAAAGGAGCCAATTAAGAATATAGAGAAATTTTTTAAGGAAGTAGGCTTAAAATTAGTATAGCAAACTCAGTTTAATATTAAGAAATTATTGGGTGGTTCAAATTGATATATATATTCTATATAAGAAAATGGAATTTATGAAATTGAATGTATGGATTGTAAGCAAAAATATGTTGGGCAAGTTAGAAGATCTATATAAACGAGATTCAAGGAATACATAGCTCATTTAAAGTATGGTAGAAGAGAAAAATCAAGTGCTGCCGAGCATGCTTTTGATAAGAATCATAGAATAACAATTAAAAATTAATTTATAATATATCTGATAGGGGATTATTAGATATATACGAAGCTAGGGAAATTATTGAATGTAAGAATAACACTATAATTAATCGCTGTGCTATAGAAACACAAACAAAATTCACACTTTGTGAGAATTAGTACTTTAATTTCTGCATTAGATTTATTTTTTTAATTTTTGTAGATTACATAAACATTTTCGTTTTCATTACATTTATTGACATATATATTTGGTATTTCCCTGCTATTAATTGAAAAGTTTCTTAAAAATAAACTTTTAAAAATATTTATCCAATTTTACAAAGCAAATTGGAACAGAAAAAACATCATTTACACAATAAAATTAACCATCACTATCAGGTAATTTTTACAAAAACAAAAAACGGTTTTGATAAATATATTTTAACTAAGCCTTAGTCAATATCTTAATTTAATTGTTTAGATACTTGTAAATTCTAATATTAAAATATCTTTATGAGCTAGTCCTCGGAATGCAAGAAGAGAAAAACGAGCCGACAATTATTATAAATATTCGAGCAAAAAAGAGATGCAAGTTTTATTTTAAAATACCTCGGAAAAAATCGCATTGCGGTTTTCGTTGTAATTGGAGAGTTTCTCGTTTGTTAGCAGATATAGAGAACTGCGATTTTTGCGACATATTGCTACTTTTTCGTGAAACGATTTTTCGTAGTACCCTTATAAGCTTAGTTCACTTCGGATGCAGCTTTCTAAAGAAAATTATTTTAGCATAAATTTTGCTTATCGAATTTATATATATTCTTGTACCATAGTGAAAAGAATATGTATACACATGTCGAGATTGAAAGCGTGCCGCGGAAATATATTCGAGGGTAAAAATTGAGCCACTCGATACAGCCGACGGCAGGGGGCATGATATTTTGGACTTTTAGTGGAGTGCGATAACTAATATGTCTATTCTTTAACTGTGATATGTGAACGCTACTGTAGCAAACCTTACCTGAGTGTGAGAATAAAACATAGAGAAGTTCGAAACTATCACTGGGACCGGAAGAGCAATAGTAAGGACACCCGCTAGTGCACAAAGCGCTCCTACAAACATTCCTGCATACGTTTTCGGTGCCATATCTCCATAACCGACTGTTGTCATTGTTACTATGGCCCACCATAAACCTTCTGGGATACTTTTAAAGCTGTTTTCTTTGTTATCCTGCAAAGTTACATAAACATAAATATGGGAAGTAATAACAGGCAACCAAAGCCATCGAAATTTTGTCTTAATAATATTGGTAATATTCATAAGTTTAAAAACATATATTCATAAAGTATAATTTTATGGAAAACAAATCATATTTCAGTAATATGCAAAATTTAAAATATTGGACTCTCTGTACGTACAAACACAGAATGATGTTACTTTTCGTTTACATAGCTGAAAAGATGGACCATTTAGGGAATAAAATCAGACTGATACCTAAAGCTTCATTATCTAAGGAAAATATTTGGAAATGTGGAAATCGAATTAAAATAATTACTTTCTCACATTAATCAGGCTTGTAAAAGTGCAAAAGCTTTATTTGCAATTCTACTCAGCAAAAGGCTTTGTTAATGGTAAAATCAATATACTGCGATTCAGGAATTCGTTGCCCCGATCGCTCTGAAAATATAAGCGTTTTATTGCTATATTAGCAAACATAAACATGAAATATTTCGTACCCAGCGAGATTTTAATTCAAAATATGATGCAATTATTCATATACTTTTTTCGCACTGAGATAAGGGACGATTTTCGTTTTAGGAACAATAATAAAATACTATATTGTACAAAACGTATTCAGCAAGTAGTAGAACATGGTCATTCAGCCTGGCCGGGATACCTAGAAAACTCCCCGTATATGAATGTCAATCAGCATGCATGGAATTATATCTTTACGCATAGAGTAAATAACACAAATTCTTCCAGAAGCAGAAAAAGGTAACACTAATGTGGTCATTTACAAATAAAGACGGATTCATATGTTTTTGCAAAGCTGGAAAGTGAATGCCGACTACTAAATTTTGCATATATTTATTTGTAAATTATTTGTGACAAATAATTTTTGGTGGAAATATATTTTTAACTTTGATGTGATCTAATTTATTGACATAAAACAACGTTATAACCAAGGCATGCCAAATTCAAGCAAAAAAAAAATGCAAACCAACGCAGTCAATCCTGAGCCTTTATCAGCGAAAATAAAAAATATAACTGCTGCTTCTAATCATTCGAATTTTTATATTTTACTGCAAAGTAGACTGGCGTACGTGGAAACACTGAGAAAAACAAACGTGAATTTTTACTTTCGGTCCTGCCTTTAAAAAATAAAGTAGGATGCAGTATGTACGGAAGCACCAAAAGATAAGCGATTGTGTCCTGCGTATCCAAAAAATCAAGAGCAGTAATACTAGTTTCCTCAATGCATCATACCGATATACCGATGAGATGGAAAGTGTTTCAACTCCAACAGTAGTAGAAAAACGCGAAGGTGGCCGAGGGCAGCCTTACTCCATTTGCGAGACATAAGTACTGATGATTATATTTTGCTCACTTCTGCTCGGAATACACCTGAAATATACAGAGGCAAATTGCTAAACTCCTCACATGAAGAGATTAGTAAATCCGAGAATAACGTTTGAAATCAAGTTGGGCATCAACGTATTATAGGGGCACAAGCCAGAGAAATTGAAAATCAGGAGAAGGTCAATGAAGACAGACTAGAATAAGAAAAATTTATTACCTGTGGTAAAAACGATTCAAGCATGAAACTCAGTACTTGTCTACTATGCCTTATGTGTAAGAACCCAGTATATCTCGAATGTACTCACAAAATATGCAAACAATGTAAAAAAACAAATCTGAACAAGTTGGTATATTATTTTTTATAAAAACATGGAACAAATTTTAATGTAAATTCTTCGTGAAACATGCTTATGCTTCAAAATGCACCTATTTCGTAGTTAGGTGAAAGTTTCTTTTTGTTTCAATGTCAAATTTCAGAGGTTGCATAATTTTTCACTCTATTTATCTCCTAGCAATTTTTATTGTTGTTTTATTTTTTTAATATTGAAAAATGCTCGCCAAAGCATTCCAGACCATAAAATTGCTAAAAAATTATAAACATGATCTAGAGGTTTGTTGTCTCTCAAGCCACTTGGTATCTTATATGACTCAAAAGTGATACTCTACCGGTTACGGGTTAAAAATCGTTTTACTTTAGGAGTTAAAAATAATTTGAAAAACAACTGGATTATAGAAGAGTGAAAAACATTGCATGTTGTGCATGTATGTTAAAAACTCCTACAGAAAATTTAATTATTCCAAACCGTCCTTCAACTTTGCAGATTTCAATAAGTCCAAGGTGTGAATCGCAATTCATTACTTAAAAATTGTTGGTATGTAATAATATATTAAATGGCAGATAAAGCTTTCCCGATAACATGAAAACTTTTTAATGGAAAGAAGTTTATATGTCGTTCTTAAGATCTTAATTCGCCGAACGAAGAGAAGTAGTCTGATGATTGAAAGAAATTAAGTGTCATCAATTCGGTAATGAGTTTGGCTAGAGCAGAAAACTAGCTAAAAGAAACATTAAAGAAGGAAAAGAAATTAAAAGAAACAATTTTAAGTTTTAATTAACTATTGTATACGGCATACACTTATATTGAAACATAATAACGTACTGCGAAAATTGTCAATTTTCGATATTTGATACACTGATATTAAGGAATTCGTTGCCTAATACGCTTAGTACATTTAAACGTTTCAAAATTTTATTAATAAGGCATAAAATAGTATATTGTTCAACAAGCATGTATTCATGGCTATTGCATATAAAGCTGATTGCAACATAAGCTTTACCTACTATTTTATAAAGGGTTTTCCAGAAAATCCGACCAACTAAATATAAAATAATAAAAGTACCAAATTTTTTAATAGTTTTATAAGTAAACTTTAATAGTGTTATAAGTAAATTCATGTTATTTTAGTTAGCTTTTATAATCTCTTGTGAGACAGACAGCCTGTCATCGCTTGATTTAATTTTTTTCAGACTTTTCTTGAAAGTTACAAAAAAAGATAAGAATTTACGGTTTCGATTGCATATATGACACGTTGATTTCAACTGGCGTAAATAATGTTACATGATCGCAAACAAACTTGTAATAAGCAAATTATTAGCAGTCAGATTAGGGATCAGAAACGTCACGTGTTAAAATAACTGATCACTT
Organism: Pissodes strobi; assembly: GCA_016904865.1. NCBI lineage: Eukaryota > Metazoa > Arthropoda > Insecta > Coleoptera > Curculionidae > Pissodes > Pissodes strobi. The sequence continues at coordinate 133,948 of MU183934.1, forward strand.
TTAACATAATGCACGAGATATTTTTAAAACTCTGATCAAAATAAAACTAAGAAATTTCCAATCTTGATATTCTGCCGAATCATAGGAAGAACACCAACGAGACTTAGTGTCGTCAATGAAAATCAATGACTAACTTAATAAAAATTACGAATACTTTATCCCAACCTAGGTCCTTACAATTGTTGCTAAATATTTTGTAATCATTGGCTATGTTGAGCCAAGAAAACATTTTTGTTCACTGATAATCTAATCTTGCTATATTCAAGAAATGAACATTTATGTTCTCCCATATATTTCTCTGCAAATTTTACCTCAGTTTGGATTGCAATTTGAAAAATAGTATCAGTATAAAAGATATATACTAACCCGAAAATAATATATTCGCTTCAGATCATCAAAACTTCCCCAAACTTCATATCGTTTATTCTAGCACAACATTATATTTAGATGACGGTTGACGCTATATGTTTCAATGTAAATTTTTAAAATATGATATTCCGTTCAAATATGCATACAATTTCACTTTAATAAAAACCATTATAATTTCACTTAAAAAATAAGAAACACTTATTGAAAGACTTTCAGTATATGAGCATATTTTAAAGAACATTTTCAGTTCAGCTGAAACTCATATATTAAAATACCTTCAATGAGGAGGTTTTCCTACTACTTTCCTCTCAAAGTAAATGCGTAGTGGTTAAAATACGTGTAAACAAATTATTTTAAAACGAAATTATACCTCAAATGCCTTCTATTATTAAATATAGCTAACTGAGAGGTTTAGGTAATGGAAGGTAAGATGTTGGTAGTTATTATTGTAGCTGTAGATATTCTTTTCAGAGAAAAATCTCAGATTGTGGATATATATTTTATTCCTCTAAAATTTGTCCTAATATATATCAAGTCACTCATTTTAATGTTGAATTTTATATCGCAAGCATTTCGGATGTCAGTAGTAATATTACATTCCGTAACCCAACATTTCCGCTCTCCAACTACTATACATCTATTTTAGAAATTGCGATAATATGACAAATAGCTTACCTGCAACTTCTCCGCGTAATAGAC
>MU183934.1:140015-154428 GCA_016904865.1 Pissodes strobi
AAATAGAAGTCGATTAACACACTCAATAAAAATGCCCTAATTAGTTTACTTGAATAATTATTAATCATTTTATTTACTTAGCTATTTTTTAATAAAATCGTTTCTAAGCTAATATATTGCAATAACCAATGGCAAACCTTTCGATATTAGTATGACGGAAGGCTCAGATAAATGGATTACGTTTTCCTTTTAAAATTCTTTCTGTTTACATACTGAAAAGTGCACTGCTTAGTTATTGTCTGAAGTTAGTCTCGAAAACAGCATTGATTTGTTTACCTAAAGCCTCATTTAGCTTTCCACTTTATTAAACTTCACTTTATTAATCTAATCTAATTAATCTGTCATCAAAAAATCATGATTTTCTTAGTCAACTACCCAGATTTTTCTAAAAGCGATTTATTGATCCGAAAAAACTCAGTTAAGAAAATCAGATATTAAATTTATCTGTAGGGAAAGGAAACATAATTTCATAATTATTATCAATAAGCCAATACCCTGAAAAATTAATGCATAAATTGTGACCTAAAAATTTTATTAATATGCCGAAATTTACTCACAGTGGTAATTTTCTGAATATAATGTGAATGGGTGGCATTGATAATTATTATTGATAATAGCAAAGTTAATTGGGATATTCTAAATAAGTAAATAAGGTAAGGTGTTAATACTAGAGATAATATCTTACTATTTCAAACTAAGAGCTAAATCATTTACATTTTTTCTCACATTTTGCTAAGCAGAATAGAGTGGCCATTTATTTCATATTTTATAGTCACACTAATAAGTTCTCATCAATTTTGCATATGAAAGTAATTTCCTGTGGGAACATTTTAACTTGAAAATATGGCTATAAGAATTAAATCATTTGTTACATACAACACACAAATCTATAAAAACTTAAAACAAGTAATTTATTTTTAAAAAAGAAGTTAAGAAGTATAAAAAGAGCCAAATAAATGAACCAGAAAATTATTTCAAATAAAACAATATACTACATTTAATTTTAATTACATTCACGCAACTCACCTCGCATATACACAAAAACATATCCAACATATTTTCAAACAGCAATTTTTGTACGTTCTCATATTCACATTAGGCCGCAATACAAAGGTAATCTCTGATTCTGAAAGTTTACAGTCGGTGAATGGTAGTAGCGGTTAGTCCAAAAAGGCGATATTTAGCAAATTTGTTTAAAACCATCAAATTCTACAGGGACTATTCTTAGGTCATTTAAAAAAATCTGACCCACACGGCAAGATGGCACCGAGTTTTCAAAATGAAGGACCATAATCGACAATCCTTAATCATCAACGACGGTTATAAATGTTCAACATGTCGTTTTTAACTAATTTTGTCCCATATATTTCATTAAAAATTAATTCTTTAGGGTCTGACGTTTCAGAATCGTCACCTGTACTTGACATTTAGCCTTGTGCCGCGCGCCGCGCCGGCGCCGGCTGTCCTGTGTTAGCCCCGTTCTCTCGATACTGTTTGCAGGAATGTTTTGCCTGCAGTCGCTACATATCGATATCTGGTTTATAGATATTTACTTTTGAAACCGTTTCCCGTGTGGTATTATAATTATGAGTGTGGTATATAGCATACCTAGCAGTACCCTTTGTTTATCGTTTCTTTAGTGCCTGAACTCTTCTTTGCAAAAATAATTCCTATTTTATTTACACCTTGATATTCGGGTACTAAAAGAAAGTGTTTTTCATTAATTACTTTAATAACTCTTTGAGTCAGCCCATTTTTACGATTGATTTTTTTTCGTATTGCAACTAGAATATAGCTAGTTAATATTACATTCTAAAGCATAGAAAACAGTACATTATCATATCCTGGGTAGATTATTAACTGATTGTTTAACGTTCTTTTTCAATTGGTATACTGTTCTTTCTATATACATACCCGATGATTATTAGTACCTAATCATATATTGCCTATCTTGCGTGTTGTCTAATCGATAGTTTATTTTGGGTGCCCCAATACATAAAGATTTTAGTTCAGTTAACACAAAAAATTGTCATTTCACATATTACTTTTTTCTCTGGCTGCATGAAGTGGGAATTTATTTTGCTCAACGACAGCGGCAGAATGACTGCGTCTTAGCTACTAGCGCATAATAACTAATATTCTCAGGTCATACTTCAGGTGAAACAAATCATTTTAATTATTGTTACAAGTGTTCAACTGATCATCAACTATTTTATATCTTATCGCTATTTTCAAGCATAATTTTAGGTGGTATAAAGTACCGTTAATACCACAATTTTTCTATTTATTTTTTGATTGACTTAAATTCAAATCCTTTTCCTTCAACTTTTCCTTTGTAACAAGCTATCCTTCCGTATTTGATAGTATTAAACTAATTCTCTGTTCACCTATTGATTTCGTTTGTTATTTTTGGCATTTGGTGTTTGAAAAAGGAAGTAAATAGTAAGTATAGTTGGTTTGAATAAACTGGGCTCAATAACTATTTTGAATTGACTTAACTCCTGATTTAATTATTTTTTTATTGGTAAATTTATGGCGTCCACCGTTCGTTTTATTATTTATTATTTTAAAGTCCACAACTTGGGGATTTTCTGACTTATGCCCTCTACAAGTTGGTGGCGCCTTTAAATAAATAACTTCCCCAACTCTCCGGCATTTGAGCTATGGCATAATTTGCACGGTCCGAAGACAGTTCGTTTTGACCTACGCATTATTATTTGTTAATTTTCTTAATTTAACTTTAAGTTATTCTTTTAACTTTACTCACTGTAAGTTACTTCGACTCTGAAGTAAAACTAAATAAACATAATCAGAAGAAGATAAATAGCGTAACAAGATTTATTAAGCAGTGGATAAATTATCAATTTATTTAAAATGTACTAGTTCGTATTCTTATAATTTTAACAAATATTTTATTTTGGAATAAATAAAGAATGATGTAATAATATTTTATGATGTTGCCGGGTCTAATAAACTTACTACTTTTGAAACAAATTTGCCTTTTTCTCCACCAGAGTGTTATTGATGTCGTTATCTGATTGTTTAAAGAGCAAGATGCTTTTGTAACACGGTATTTTTACAGTTTTTTAGTTTTCGAGACACTCTTTTTGATTTTAAAGGTTAAATCTTTAAAAGTTTAAAAATAATAATGTGAGTTTGATATCCTAAATACTATTTTCATAAATATGTGAAATATTTCAACTTTTCAAATTTTGCTTGATGGGAATTAGCGTTATCTACGAATAAATAATGATGGCTAAGCATTTTAAAACATGTAGAGATAAAATGTATTTTTTAGCAATATTAAATTTAAAATAAATTCAGAAAACTCCATAAATCATAATTTGCTTCTAAAATCTAACCTAATAAGAAGTAACCCATGCCTATTCCTTAAAAACGTCATCACCAATCCAGGACATATCAGCGAGATAAAGACCAAATAAGCTCTTTCTGAACATGAAGGAATGCAAATGAAAATGCTGACATTCTCTATACTGTCGAATAGGGTCAATAGGTTCATTGACCCTATTTATCATGTCGCGACAGTGCTCTGCGTTTTACTTGCAAATGCGAAATTGTGTATTGGCATACATAGGCCTTTTCCGTTACATTTACCTAAGGTTTTAAGATTGGCTTGGATAAGGGTAATTTGGCTTTTAACACTCGCTACTATGAATGAGTGAATAGATTACTGGCTTTAGCTTTCAGTTCTCATTATATTTGAAGGAAAAAATCAAAACGCAACTCACAAATGGAAAATAACCATTTAAGTTATAGCACTTTCCGTCTTTGAATTTCAAAGGCTAGATAAGAAAACACCACCTTGCAAATCTGCTAGGACTACTAGTTTTAAAATATATGACAGAAGTGACATTTAAGAAAAAGAAATTGTCCTTAACCATGTATCGAGAAAACTTGAATTTTCAAGCTAAAGAATGCTAATAATATATGGAATGCATTACGATATATTTTATGATGTGGCAAAGTATATGCGCAATAACATTGATAATGCTTCCTTGTCTTCCATGTCCAGTGAAAGCAACCTAGCTAACACTTGTACGAAAAAATCCACCCACACTGTTCTGCCTATGTTGGAGACTTTAATGACCATCATTCTCAATGCAATTGTAGGTTAAACTATAAATATGGAAGTCCTACTAATGATCAGAAATGCACAACGCTCACCTTATTAAAGGATCGATGAACATTTTGAACAGCCGGAGACATTTGAACGCCTGGAAACAAAAATACAACCCGAACATGTATTTTATAACCACTCACCAAAACACTCCACTTGCAGTACCACGTAGGATCCCAACCCAAGCTAACCCAAACTAACCCATGCTCCCCGCACAGTCAAATGAAGTCTGTGCAGTTAGTCTAATTGATTAGTAAGTTCAATTCCTAGCAACAGTTGAAACTTCAAAAAATAAAATCGGGACGCTTGAAAACCTATATAAATTTCATGGCTCGATTCCTACAAAGAAAGGAATTTACCAGATATTTCTGCGCGCTGTATTAAGCTGGGCGAAGAGGTCAATACCTAGCAGGAAACCATTAGAAATGCATCTGCGTATGGAGCGTAAAGGAAGTTTTTGAAATTGGTGAACGTGAGAGATCGAATGAACTACTACAGAATGTAAATGCCACAAGACGAAAAAAAGGCTTGAAACTGTGAAAAAATTGGATTTTAAAAAATCAACTAGAAAAGCGTGGTTGCTGCTCGGCTAGGAAGTGACATTCATTTCCCACGTGACTGCAACTCCATTCATTCAAGTAAAATTACGTCTTCTATTGTAACTACTTTTAGGCCCCAACCAGACAAAGCCCATACGACAGAAGTGAAACGAGGACTTAAAAATCTCAAATGAACATGTGCTCAGAGAATGTGCAGGCAAGCAAAGCCATCAGCTTCGACGGCATTCACCGGGAAATTTTCTGAACTATAGGTTATTCACAAAACAATTATTTACTTGTTTCTTCACAGACATTCCCCAAACAAGTAGAACCCTTAACCTTCTTAAAATATAAAAAAGCACAGTGGTACCGAAACCAAATAACAGACTTCAAATTTACCATACTATAATCTCTTACTGGTTTTGTATAAGAGAATCAGCCAGAGGATATTGGATAGAATTCCTGTTTAACAGAAGGGATTCGTCTTATCATAAACGGCATGAATCAAGGCCTAATACTAACCTCATTTATGGAGACAGGTTTGCAAAAATAGAAGTCCTATTTGTAGATTTGACGGATGCATATAATATTGTATGAAAAGTAGGCATCATTTATAAGCTCTTGCTGATAATTCCATGCGAGAAAATATCATACCTGATAGATCCTTTGTTCTTAAAAAGAAAGTTGCAAGTACGTTCCAGGTTTTATTAGCAACACGACTTTAAAGAATGGTCTTAGAAACGGCTTACCTCAAGAATCAGTACTCGATCTCCTACTCTTCAAGCTGCATATTGCGAGCAACCTTAGATGCGCCAACATCTGGACACTAGCTATTCGAGATAATAATGTTGAAATCACTAAGAATATCCTAACAAACTACTTGAAAGTTATTGCTCAATAATTCCGCAGGTGGCGACTCCAGCCAAGTACTGCTAAAACAGAAGCTTTCATCTTCCATCTGAATCATTAGCTAGACAGCAGAGAACTTCAGGTTAACTTTGATGATATGCTACTCACCCATAATAAGAAACCTAGAAACATAAATACCAAGGCGCTACGCTATACAGAAAGTTGGGTTTTAAGGAACATCTATCGAAAACTGTAATTAAGCTCAGAACTAGCAGACACCTTTGCACTGATCAACCTCTTTTCTGGAAATTCAAGATCATTAATAATTCGCAACTGCAAAATCCCTACATGATATTGGTTTTGACCTAACTTCTCGGTGGTGGCAAGTATGAGAAGAAAATGCTCCGCTAGCCGTCCGCAACACGCCTTGTATATCCAGCGAGCTTCATGGATTCGACCTATCCCGGAAAATATGTTCAGCTCTAAATAACATCAGAAACAAATAGGTGAGATGTGGCGGACTCTCATTTATTAAATGGGGAATAAAGCTTTTCCTCTAATGTTACTATGGAAACAGGGCAAACAGTCCACCACATAGTTGAAAAACGCACACCAAGGTACTAGACCGGTGACTCGTCTGATTAAGGGATCAACTGTAAATATACACAAACTAGTTGTTTGCTTGTACACATGAAAAGTATTAATTTTTTTATGATGCGGATGAGCTATACGCAAAATAATAATAGGTCTTTCTCAAAGCGATAACATGTAAGGATTTAACAGCTAATCAGTCCTCTTATTTGGAACCCTCAGAACTCTTTTTTATCAACAGACGCAGAGCATCAAACATTATCTTAAATGTTTTTGGCGTACCGATATGGCTTGCGATCCGCAACAGGAGATAGATACCGCGATGCTAGATGATACCTTTATATAGAGTCTTGAGACGGTTTACAAAATATTCCACAACATTAGGCTATAAATTGAGTACAGCAGTTAGAGATTTAAGAAAACACAAGACTCTCAATATACCATTTCTAAGCAAAAAATTAAATAAAGCTCACCACGGCAGTAAAATAAAGTCTTAATATTACTAGCGAAGCTAGTACAGCCTGCTTATTTACGGACATACTTGTTTAGTATTAGATTTTCTCTTACCGTAAAAATGTAATAAAGCAGTTAATAACGTAACAGTTGTTTAATGACCGAAATGGCGACCATAAGCATCCATAAAAAAATTACAGGTTACGTGGGCACATTCTGAAGAGCTTGTGAAGCAATTTGACTACACTCATTAGCAATGTTTTATAGTAGATCTTCCAGAAGGGCGTAGAAGGATTGCGTAAATTTTATTTTTAAGTGATCCTATCTAAAGAAATCTAACGAGGACAAATAGTGCTTCTTTCTATAAATCCATTGACTTGTAAAATATTGGTCCAAAAACAGTCGAAGAGGTCCTGCATAATGCAGAGAGGTATCATCCTGTTGGAATATGATACGATTTTCTATACAGAGCTTTTCATTTCCAACAATGTTTTAGTGCCAGCTCAATGATTTTAGGAAAATGGTATATTACATTCAGGGTCTGAAAATAAGAATGTTCCATACCCCATGATAAATTTTCGGGAAGTCATGCAAGAACGGCAAAATCCATTTCTGCACGTATAATCAGTACCATACTATTATTGAATAGTTCCAACTGCGTCGTGCATATATCAGGACTGGTTTCGGTGGACTCTGTGACATTAGAATTGAAGGCGTCGCGGTGGTATTGGATTATTTCGTGAATTTAATCGTAGAAAAAGGAGCTGATCCGTATGATATACCAGGCCACTTTAGCTTTACCTTTGATTTGAATCTACAGGGTATCTGTTAAATCTGGCATTTCTCCCAGCAAATGAAAATAGGTTTTGTAACTACATTGTTTATGGGTGGTGGCCTAACAGAAATTTCGAACTATAGACCAATATCATGTGCTGCAAAAGTTCATGAGATAATTATAACTGATGCTATCTCCTCTAGGTTCAAGGATATTATCTCGGGTGGCCAGCTTGGCTTCTTTTGAAGAGATCATGTTAAACCAGCTTGGAGGTTTTTTTTGTTCTTAATGACCTGACTGAATCATGAACGGTGGATTTGATTTAAAAAAAGCTCATGATCACGCAGATGCAAGAAAGACGGTTGCTGTTAAAGATGCATATTTTATAAATTATTATGATTAAACTATCAGAATTGATCTTATTAGATTTAGACATGCTTTTCGAGTATTAGATTTAGATTAATTTTTATGTTGCACAAGTCGTGACATATGCCAAACGAAGTAGACTGGGTTTGCGAAGCATAGTCATTTGAACAAGGCAACTTACACTTAACACATCACAAAAAATGTATACAGTAAATATAGAAAGTTTTTATTTCCAAAATATAGTAGTCATGGTATCATAAACAGATACAACTAGAGTTAATCATAAGGGATAATAATCGTTGCTATGAAAATATTAGTCATGTTTGGTATGTATAATGCATTGATGGTAGGTAATGTCAAATTATCAAAAAATATTACAAAGATTTATGAAAAAAATTAACCATTTACGATCTGGGAGCTTCTTCCGTGCGTTGCGTTGTTCTAAAATTCACTTCGTACTTTATTCCAAAGGAAGGCAATAACACGGTGTTTTCACCAGAGCATAATATGAAATGAAAATCAGGAAAGTAGATGTTAAAAAGAAAATTTTGATATAATGTGGCTAGGGATCGTCAAGACAAGAAATCTTGTCTTAGCAAGCAATTTCTTGTTTTGTCTCGAAATATTTTTAAGAAATAAAAAAAATCTTGCCATGACCATTTCTTGAGAGTTGGTATCTTGTCTTGACTCAAGAAATCTTGACATTTCTTAATATCTTGACAAAAGGGGAACTCCCGTTTAAAAGTAGCGGTAAGATTGGCTGACGTGATATTTATGCTTTATGAGTAGAACCCGTAGAGGTTCAGGCGGTCATGGCCAGGGTAGTATTATTTTACAGTTCCTTGCTTCATATGCGTTATTTACGTAGTGAAATTTACGCCACTGAAGCAGACCCGCTTTGCAAAGTTCGTTTTGATTCTAATATCTCAGGCCAGAACATATCTAAAAATGATAAAAAATCCTCTGAAAATAAAAAGTCGTTACGCATTAAAAAATGATCCAATTTAGTTTGGCCCACAAGATATTTACCAAAATAAAAATATCAATTTCAATTTTGTTTTTATATGCCTGCTTTTTAATGGTCAATATTCCGAAACCTTTCCAATCTTTTTGGCATCTTCATTTTATTCGGTTGATTTTTGCAACCTGAAACATTGGTAAAAAATACCCACTTTTCTGTGCGCCATTGAAGTAGACTCGCTTTGCAATGTACTTTTTGATCCCAATACCTAAAGCCATAACATATCCAAAAATGATAAAACACATCCTGGGAAAATAAAAACTATACACAGGGTCAAAAGTCTTGGACCCTCAACTACTTTTCTCATAAGACACGATACAAGCATGTCTGCCTGAAAACATTAATATCTACTTTAATAAATAGTCAAAAAAAGTGATTAAAGAAAAGCAAAATGCTAATATAAGATGAAGCTACAAATGTATTACAAAGTGTATCTACTGCCATAACCAGTGGACTATATGCAGAGTGTTGAGAGTTTTTTGAGAGTTTTTAGATAAACATAAATTTTTGACTCTCCCCGTAGGGTTAGTTTGGGTTTGGGTTAGGATACCTTTGCCAATGAATTGTCTACAAAGTAATACCAAAAATTTAAGTCAAAATTGAAGATTTTTTTATACCGAGTGAATTCGAAATTTAGGATTTCCCTGAAAATTTTTAACACTCTGTACCTACACAATTCACTGATTCAGCAGTACATTAATTTTGTAATCCGTTTGAACTTTCTTTTTTTGGCGTTTTAATTTTTGAATCGCTTTGTTTGCGTATTTAATAAACTAAATATGCTTGTTTTCAAGCGGACATGGTTATATTGCCTCTTATGAAAAAAGTATTTGGGGTCTAAGACTTTTGAAGTGTGTGTATTAAGCATTAAGAAAGGTTCCAATTTAACTTGGCCCATAGTGTATATGTTAACTTTGGACAGCCGGCAAAGTGCTTAGTATTATAAAAAAATGTTTGCATAATATTTTTTTTCATTCGTCTGTTAAAAATGTTGCTGTGCCTTGTTTTTTTTTCAATAAACTAGCAAACAAATTAGCTTTTTTAAATAATTCTAGGTTTTCAAGAAATTTCAAGATTTTCTTGATTTCTTTGCAAGAAATCTTGATCTTGAGAAGTAATTTTTTGTCTTATCTTGAAAAACAAGGATCATTTCTTGTCTTGAAATCAATACAAGGTCAAGAGGTTTTCAAGAAAATGTTGATCCCTAAACGTAGCAAAGCTGAAAACGTCAAAATCGGCTTCTTTATGTTGCTGTATCTGCAGGTGGATTCCTAACCGGTCGGGACGTTTCGAAATCGACCAGCTACCGAGTGGGCGCGATTTTCAACGCAATCGGTCCTGACTTGATTCCGACATCGTGCCGACTTGAAATGTCATATCTACTCGGTAGCTATGAAGGTCCCGAGTGGAAACAAATTATGTTATAATTATTTATCTATGATTATGTTCAGTGGCGGATCTAGAACCTTCGGGGCCCCTCCATTGTTTTTTTGCAATGGGTGTAGACAGCCGAATGGACGCTAATACGCCGAAGCCGAAGAATTTTAGAGGTGCCTCGTTCAAAGTCGTTAAAATCGTTAAAAAAAAAAAACAAAAAACCGTGGGTCTCTTGTGACCAATACAGGGTGTCCGGAAATAGCATCGCCAAATTCCACAGGGTGATTCTACATAAGAAAACATGAACATTTTTTCATATGAATATGGGTCCGAAAATGCATAGTTTCCAAGATACAGGGTGTCAAACTTTTTATAAAAAATCAGTTTTTTGTTAATACTTTAAATATGATTTTACTAATTTTGTTGAAATTTGGCAGGGTTATGTGTAGTAATAAGGGGCTCATTTAGCCTTAATTAGATTAAATATATAAAGTCCAGTGGCGTCCCGGAGGGCATCATACCGAATATTATTGACAAAAAAAAGTATGCGCTGCTGACTTTTTCAAACATTTTATATTTTTTTCGTATTAAGCAACTAAAAATACAATAATTTTGATTCTTGAGTTGTTTTCGTATCTTGCGTCGTTTTCGATAAAAAAAAGTAAAAACCGGTTTATTACATTTCCAAACTTTTTTGATAAAATCGATATTTTTATTTATATCTTAAATATGCTTTTACCGATTTTGTTGAAATTTAATAGGGTTATCTGTAGTAATAGGCGGCTCATTTAGCCTTTATCAGATTAAAAATAGAATGTTCAGTGGCGCCCCGGGGGCATCATACCGAATATTATTGACAAAGAAATGTGCGCCTATGACTCTTTTAAACATTTTATATTTTTTTCGTATTAAGCAACTAAAAATACAACATTTTTGTTTCTTAATTTGTTTTCGTATCTTGCTTCGTTTTCGAGAAAAAAAAGTAAAACCAGTTTATTACAGCGTTTGATGTAGAATTTTTTGCCCTAAAGAAATGTAATAAACTGGTTTTTATTTTTTTTCTCGAAAACGAAGCAAGATACGAAAACAAATTAAGAAACAAAAATGTTGTATTTTTAGCTGCTTAATACGAAAAAAATTTAAAATCTTTAAAAGAGTCAGTGGCGCATATTTCTCTGTCAATAATATTCGGTATGATGCCCCCGGGACGCCACTGGACATTATATTTTTAATCTAGTAAAGGCTAAATGAGCCGCCTATTACTACAGATAAAACTATTAAATTTCAACAAAATCGGTAAAAGTATATTTAAGTTCTAAAAGTTTGGAAAATGTAATAAACCGGTTTTTACTTTTTTTTATCGAAAACAACGCAAGATATGAAAACAACTCGAGAATCAAAAATATTGTATTTTTAGTTGTTTAATACGCAACATTCTAAGACAAAAGTAATGCATCAAGCACGTTCTCCGGATAGTAGGCTACGGTCAAAATAGCATGGCAACGCTATCTGCCAAACATTGTTGATTGTAAGCAGGGTTAAGATTTGTGAAATAATGTCGAAAGTAGAAAAAAGAAGAGAGGTAGAATCTTTGTATCGAAAAGTTGTTCGGACGTTATAAAATTAGAGTAATTGAGTGGACTCGGAAAAAGCTGAGTATAAAAAAAGCATAGATATGAGTCCTAGACCTGTTTCGGGTACCCAGAGGTGTGGCATATTCAGCAGTTTAATACACGATGCCAGACATCGGTCTATATTTAAGCTTGAATGCAAGTACACCAATTGGCAACAAATTCATAGCAGCTTCATCTGATTTGAGTCTCAGTGAAAACATATTATGGGTACTAACAAACATTGAAGTGGACCGAGTAATGCCACAAAGTAACACAGATTTGATTCGGTCAGTTTTACAACTGGACCACCATCACCGAACATTATGACGGCCACCTAGTTCCGGGTGCATCTTCACTATACGTGAAGCGTTTAGAGATAAATGGAGGTTGTATATGTAAATGAGATGAATTATTTGTTGTAATTTTATAATTCAAGTAATAAAAATTTAAACCGACAAATTTCATTTCTATTTTCTTTTTTCCGGAGATTTTCTAGACTGACTATATATGGTTATTTCATTTTTAAATGAGAATATATAAAACATTTAATAGTTACCTACTAAATTTTTAATAGTTAATAACAAACAGGACCAACAGAATTAACAGCATCCTCACTTGACCGCCTGTTATTAATTATAGCCTTTGATTGAATTATAGTTTAATTAATTTAAAATTAAGCTCATGCGCATTGTTAAGCATGAGCATATTTATACAATCGTACATGAGCATATTTATAGAATCGGAGCTGCTATTTTCGCTTTGGCGATGTGAGACCTTGCTCCTCCAGGCCCCTATGCCAATAGGCCCCTCCCCACTTTTTCATGTAGTTTTATTTATTGTGGTGTGGGATGAGTTGTGTGAGAGTTATTTATATTTTTCATATTTTGCACAGCTACTAAAAATAAAAATAACAAATACGGAACACAGGAACAAATCAAAAAAAGTTTAATATAACATAATGTGTAAGAATAGAAAAGTAACGCCAAACGTAAAAATATGCAAACAAACTTCTTTACTCATAAAACTAAAAATAAGTTATTACACGGGTTATTACACGGTCCAGGTAATATAATAAAATACCAAAATCATAAAACAAAAATTTCACAGATTCAAATCACAAAAGAGTCACAGTTTTTGTTGAAAAAACAACAAATTAAAAAAACACAACATTATAACATCTGAAAATTAAAAGAATTGCGCCAAACGTAAAAATATGCAAAATTTTTAACTTATACTATATAAGTCTTATAATATGGTACTAAAAATAAGATATTACACGTTCAAGGTAATAAAATAAAATATAAAAAATCATAAAACAAAAAAAAATCAGTTAATAATAACAAACTAACCCAAGCTAATTTTGGTAAAGCATTATTTCTAACACGTGTACTGTGTTACACGCGACTTTTTTTTTATCTGGAATATATCGGTTGGTTTTTATTTGTTTTTATGATATTTAGCTTCTCGTGGGGCCCCTGAGCTTTATGAATCGGGATGAGGGGACCACAAAATTTGTAAATTGTAAATAATAATCATGATTTGAAAGAAATATTGAATGAAATAAATTTTATTAGCTATGATACACAAAATACATAAAGTAGGGCTCGCCCTACATAAAACTACACTTCTTCACGAAAAACAACAATCAAAAATTATCTTTAATAAAATTAATCATCTAGCTTCCCTAATTCTATACAAAGGAAATTTATTATACTCAATTAGTACCTTATAAAAAAATTAATTTGAAGTGCAGCTCTTTTTCACAATTGGAAAAAGAGGAGATATATTATTGTTTTATAAATAATTTTACTAGACTGGCAAAAACTGACTTATCCTATTAATTATTTTGTTCACTATATAATTATTAATTATGTTCTTTAAAGTTTAGTTTACAGTCAATTATAATATACCGAGATATTTGCGATGTCTTACATACCCTAATTCGTGTTGACAGAGTTTTAATTTACTAAAATTCTCAGTAATGTTTGTACCAAATATCATAACATTAGTTTTTGTTGCATAGTACCGAATTCTAAAATAAACGTTAACAAGAGTTCTCTTACGATGATGAATTTTGTTATTTTGGCAATCTCAGCCTACTAACACAGACGATAACTATTAATTCTGATGTTAAGCAGCGTTTATTTATTTGTCTGCATCTGAAATCCTTGCCATGAAATAAAATAATCCAGACTTTAGCATGAAAGATTTTAAAAAGTACTGCCTCCATTGATCTAAACAAGTCGAATTAGATCATGTTCTTTAAAATAATGAAAATTTTGGTTTGTCAATTTTTTCAAGTAAAAATACTCAAAAAAACATTTCGAGTTAAGGAACCACTTGTTTAAGTTTGTCCTTGTAATATTGAAACATCTTATGTATTTAAAGTTATAAATTTAGTAGTTAGTGCATTTTATTTTTAAAACATGGTTGCGCATAATTGCGTTGAAATGTAAATATTTATCTACCTTGATAATCTGATGCTTTTTGACAATTATTTTTTTGAATATTTTCCTATAAAAAATTTTATAAGTTTGAAAAAATATATATAAAAGTCACTGCATTTTTCGTCCTTCTATGAAAACCGATTTTTAGGAGGCCCGTTAAGTGGGCTTGAAATAAACCAAAACTATTATTGCTCAAAAAGAACTGCACATCAATTTTATGCGTTTCTCAGCAAATGACAAATTC
>MU183934.1:154438-166592 GCA_016904865.1 Pissodes strobi
ACAGAAATCCTCCTTATATGTATGACGCATATAAAAACAAAAATGGTCCGCCCAAAAAGCCAAGGTCCGGACCAATTCGGGGAAATTTCTGTGTTTTTTCTATCATCAGCGCCACCTATAAGGGACGCGTTTTTTGTCGGCCGACCGGGAAAATCTTAAACAAATCATTGTTGTCTTTAAAATAAAAAAGGCCGACCTGACTGTTTCGTCAGGTAGGCTAGTCATCATAGATGGAATTTTGGAATTGGTCGGCCGAGTACCTAGTCACACGCACACGGAAATTTCTGAGTTTTTTTCTTACATTAGCGCCACCTATAAGGGACGCGTTTTTTGTCGGCCGACCGGGAAAATCTTAAATAAAACATTGTTGTTTTTAAAATAAAAATTGGCCGACCTGACAGTTCTGTCAGGGAGTCTAGTCATCAAAAATGGCGTTTTGGAATTGGTCGGCCGCGTATTTCGGGCAGGATGTGGTTCGGCCGACTTGACGATTTTTCATCCTCTAGGGTCTATCTACCGATTGATCGCGAAAAAACACGACAGTTATGTGACGGTACCTAGGCATCTCATTTCTCTGGACAATTAGTATAATTGTCAATTACTGGTCAAGGCCAGCCTCGGTCGACCAATGGTTTCTTATTCGACCCAACTAAACAATATTTTTTATCATGCAAAATCCGGACACTTCAGACACCACACTATTATGACGGTCGCCTCTCGGACTATTATTTATTCTGCTATATAGTAGATAAACTTAACAGAATAACAATTGGTATAGTCGATCAGAGATTAGTATTTGTCAAAATATCAACATCCATACTTTTGAGAATGCGCAATATTGACATGATAGGGCACCAACTTATAAGATTTTACTGAGTTTGATGTTACAATACAGAAAAACCAAATTCTACCTAATTTTTTGTTATTGTACAGATGACATTACTCTATAGGGTCGAGTGAAAGATCTTTCAAAAGAAATAAAATTTCTTTGAATACACGCCTCAAGAATTTTCAGGTATTGAATAAGAAGATGAACAACATACCAAACAAGCATATAATAAGTCGAATAACGTCAAAAAATAAACAATTGATAATATTAGGCCACAATACGTAATGTTTAAAGAATTTTCTAAAAATGCATCTTGATATGCACAATATTTTGTCAACTCTCCAATTCTGTCAATTTTGATCAGATTAATCCTGGCCATATATATACGGATTATAAACTAACTAAAGTGGTAATACCAATAATATTGCAAATTCCAAAAACACTTACCTCGTAAGCTTAAATAGCCTAAATATCCTAATTATACTAAAGAAGTCCAATAGCTGAGATTTTTTCTCAAAAATCAGAATCAGGTCGATATAAAAACTTAACGTAGCAGCAAAATCGATTACATTTACTGGAGATTTGATGAATTCGATTACGTTCGGAGAAACCTGGAAAAACAAGAAAAATTTAAAGAGATACAGTATGATATGTATAAAGGCAATTTATCGCATCAATACTAGAAAACGAAAATATGAATAACCGATAATATCAGTGTATAGGATTAGAACTAAAGAGATGTGACATAAAAATAATATTTATTTGTATCCGTTTATACGACTAAAGGATTTAAAGATGTCACCACATGCATATAACATTTAATTAAACCTGTGCTTCATATTTGATGAATCTCTTTCATTTTAGGCTCACATAAACAGTAAAATAAAAATTGCATAATTGAGATTAAGGAAGCTTTAAGGTTTAAAACAAAAATTCTTGCCTTCTAAAACAAAACATTATTTATTCAACAGTCTTATTTTATCGTTGTTTGATTACGGGGATGCCACCTATGGATATTCTCTATCTTTGCAAACATCATATCAAATACAAATGCTACAGAATTGTTGCATGCGTTTTTCCTTTAACAATGGTATAAATGTCAAATCGTAGAAAGTATCATTTATTTAGCTTTGTTTATAGTGTATTAACAAGTGGGCAACCACCTTATCTTCACAATTTTATTTATTTCCACATTTCCATTACACGTAAAACATCGACAACTATAGAGTGCCACAACATAAAACAGCTGCCTTCCAAAAATCATTTACATTTATCGCTTCTGATAATGTGGAACTCCGTGCCAAATCATGTTACAGATTTTTCCCCTCGACGTTTTTCCTCATTTATTAAAAAGCATCTTTTGGAACATCAGGACGTAACTGAGTAGAACCTGAACATTTCAATAGGCTGGTATGTGTGTATATTTATATTATTTTTGCAAGTTTTAGTTGCTTATTACATCGAATTTTCGGAGGTTATCGGTCGCTCGCTGATCGTCGTGAATGTGAACGTAGATGCAGATAATATTGTGTCATTTATTCTAATTCCTCTCCGCCCCGCCCCGCGCACCTAGTTGGTTCAGTGCGAGACTATACTCGACGCGCCTAACAGATTTACTAATCGCGGAAATAATTCGTCTTATTTTATGATAGGCTAGAACCAAAGCTTTATTTTTTCTTATCCATAATACAACAAATAAAAATAGAATCTCTTGTCAAAGTTCCTATATTTGGAATCATAAAATAAGACCAATTACTGAATTATTATTTCCGTGATTGGTGAATCTGTTCGGCGCGTCGAGTTTATTTAAATTTATTTTAACATTTTATTAAGATTCAATTAGTTACATTTTATTTATTAAAAGTTAATAAGGCTGTATCAACTTGCGTACAACTTGTTGTATGCATGCTGTTATTAACTGTTTATAGTCGCGGTGGTAGTCCTTTTTGTCTAAATGTAATTTTTATTCTGTTTAGCAATGTATGAATTATTAAAAGACAAATTAACTTATTTGAATTTGAATTAGAATTATGTGCAAGAATCTAATGAGTAAATATTAAAACAATATATACCTAAAGACACTTCGGAATTATCTTAATTTTAGATGGAAACAGAATGGGTTGCCTTCTTAAATATTGCATAATCATAGAATAAATAGTTCAGAGTAGGTCCGGTTAGGCTATTTTGTTCTCTGACTATTTCAGTCTCAGTAAAAACATGTCCGGTCCAATCAAATCTAATATGCATATGAATATTCATGCCAGATTTTGCATCGTGGAGCAGCAGTTTGAAGACTTGTTTTTCTAAGAACCAAAAATGTTGTTGACTTAGTCCACTCAGCTATGAGCTTTTCTAATATAAATCCAACTTGGTTCAATGAAATATCAATAAAATTGATTAAAATGGTCATTTATGCTGTATTGGATATAATTTTCTGGACTGATTAATTTTCTTCTAATTTGTCTGTATAGTAAGTTTTAAAGGTGAAACCTAAGTTTTATGTCGTAACATATAACTAGAAAACAATTTCACCTACAAAATAAATAAATAAAATTTGCATACTTGCCTCGCGTTTTGCTAACCATGTTAGCATCAACAGGAGATGATTAAAACTAAATTTAAATTACCAATACTTTAAATTCCGATTATTCACTGCTAAATTAATCAGTCTTTGAGCAACTCAAATGTGCCAAATGTGAGAAGATATCAAAAAACAATATACTCAAACGAAACCATCAAAAAAATATTAAGCACAACAACAATAAATGACCAAAACCAAAACTACCTTTGTGATTTTTTATGTACTGTTTGTGGCATTTAAGATACGCAATAATGAATAATCAATTTAGACGTTGAGTAAAATTACTAAAATACTGCAATATTTGTCTAGTTATTTATGTGTATGGTAGGAATAGCATAAGGTCTACGATTTTCTTATTGAAATAAACAAAAACAATACAACTTGTAAAAGCGTGTTTATTATTATATCAGGATATTTATCTTTTTACTTTTTGTGGCTGCAGTTCATAGAAACATCCTTAATTTTCCTGATGAGTGGCATCTTGAAGTAAATAAGTAACTGGATTTGCAAGATGTACAGGGTGGCCCGTTTAAAAGGGGCCTATACCTTATCTCGAAAACTACGGGGGTTGGAAAAAAAATTTAAATACAAAAGTTGTTCCTAGTAAAATGATCTTTATTTTTTTCGTATTATTTTAATCGTCAGGATGGTCAAAGAAAGTTACACTTTTTTAAATGAAACACCCTATATTTTATTACATTTTTGGATTCTACTTAAAATTCTAAGCATATTTGATGTATGATATTATACCTCTAAAGTTAGTAGTTTCACAGATATAAACAGTTGAAAATCGGTACTTTGACTATTTTTCACCTTGGTAGCAAGAAGACCATTAGAGATGGAGTAAAATTAATTTCACATTCCTATCTTAACTCTTAAAGCGCTATTTGACGGTACTAATTGGCAGGTGGTACCATGGGTACCAAATCTGCTACCTCTGTAGGTACCATCATTTTACTTCATCTTTAATGGTCTTCCTGCTACCAAGGTGAAAAGTAGCCAAAGTACCGATTTTCAACTGTTTATAGCTGTGAAACTACTAACTCTAGAGGTATAACATCATACAACAAATATGCTTAGAATTTTAAGTAGAATCCAAAAATGTAATAAAACATAGGGTGTTTCATTTAAAAAAGTGTAACTTTCTTTGACCATACTGTATATAAAAAAGTGACGATTAAAACAATACAAAAAAATAAATATCATTTTATTAGGAATAACTTTTGTATTTAATTTTTTTTTCCAACCCCCGTAGTTTTCGAGATAAGGTATAGGCCCCTCTTAAACGGGCCACCCTGTACATTCTTAATTGCGAATATTTCAGTAGACCAGTTTGATCTATATTTCTTGTCAAATACTACTCTAAATTTGGAAATACGTACGTGATCACCAATCTTAAATCTTGATTTTACTATAAGCTGTGTTCAATAAAAATTTTGCATGTTTTTTTGTTACCTCTGAGGCTTAAAACCAGGTCTATGTTTTGTATTGTTGTAAATATTCACAATTTTCTTCAACACACTGCACATCATTGCTTTAAGGGTTCAACGTTCTTACTATAGACAACATAATGAATAACCTTATATTTTTCATTTGATAAAGAGAACTGCTGCGGTATGAGATTTTGTAACACAACTATACAGCAGTTTCCACACCTTTAAATTTACTTACACAAAAACACAATAGCAAATAGTTAGCATAAATAGAATTAGGTAAATTATAAGTTTAGTTTTAATCATCTTATGCTAACTTGGGAATATATTTTCATTATTATTACACATATAATATCAAGTTTGCTCACTGCTGTAATGACCGGAACATTGCAAAAATAGCTCTTTATAAATTTTATTTATATTTTTTGACAATGAAACCTGGCAAAAATTATACAAATACACTGCTGATCAATTGCGTGGCACCAAGGTAAAATATAGGTTATACTTAAGTTCAATTATCCCTAGAAATATTTGACCGATTTTATCGCGGTGAACAGATTCTTAAAAAGAAAATGTTTGAAAAACAGATTCCTGCTCCCATCTACCTCAACATCATCATATATCTATAATACCGGGTGTTTTAAATTTGCCACATATTATTTATAAATTTTTAAACGTTGCCAAATTTCGGGA
Organism: Pissodes strobi; assembly: GCA_016904865.1. Classification (NCBI taxonomy): domain Eukaryota; kingdom Metazoa; phylum Arthropoda; class Insecta; order Coleoptera; family Curculionidae; genus Pissodes; species Pissodes strobi. The sequence continues at coordinate 159,975 of MU183934.1, forward strand.
CTTTTTTGACAATATTGATCTGCGGATAACAAATCAAAAAACACTAGGGTTTGTTTAAAAATTGCGTTTGTTGCGAATTGACTTGCTTAAAAGTACCAAACAACGAAACGTTCTGTATTGTACTATAATTTTTGGTAATCCTTATTTTTATATGATGAAGTTTATGATAATTAACGCATTACAGGGTTGAACAAAGTTTCCCATACCTAGGAAAATTTACAATAACATTTAACATCATAATTATTATGATATAACAACTGTAGTATTCAATTATTTCTGTATTTTGTTGACCCTCCTCGATTGCGTATTACATCTCTACACCGAATTGGCATAGTTAAAATTATATTGTTTATAAACTGTTGATCTCGCGGACTACACTTTTCCAAAATAGCTTCTCTTAGCTGTTCAAAATTTTCTTGATCTCAGTGACAGTTTTAACCTTGACACAGAGTGTTGCAGTCGGAGTAATTCGACGGCCATATCTTCCAATTTACTTCATTTGTGCCAAGGAATTTGTTGGCGATTTGAGCCCTGCATGGCCTGGCATTGTTGTCAACTAAGAGAAAGCCCTCTCCGAAGTTCTGTGCAAATGGAATATCGATAGGGATAAGACAGTCATTATAAGAATCACCGTTCATTTTATTATTGGTTATAAAAAGTTCAGTTTTCCCATTAAAAATAATGCCTCAGAAAACAGTAAAACCCCTACCCCCAAATGTTACTCGATGATCCATATTTTCCTCTGTATATCTTTCGTTTCGCCCTCTCCAAACAAAAATGCGCCAATCGGAACTGTATAAATTTTTCCTCGTCTCATCTGCGAACATGCAGCTTTACAAAACCTAACCGATTTCAGCACCCTGGTGCCGTCATATGTTAGGATGTGTAAATATGCCTCCCGGCGGTTCAGCCAGTTGGCGGCAAGCAGCTCGATGATGCGGTCTCATTAACAGACATGCGGCACTACGTCTGGCTCTAGAACTAAATACAATTTTTAGCACTTCATAATTGAAAGATAAAAAACTACATATGCAAACCTTAAGCCAGATTCGTGTAACATTCGTGTTATATTTGATACATTAACTTGAATCACACTGATCAAGCCACGCAATTGATCAGTAGTGTAGTTGTTAGTAGTTAAGGCGGTGCTACAACTTAAGATACCATCAGGCGAAGAAGTCGACGGCATTGCCTCCCATTAGCCGAAGAATTGTCGCCAATAATCAGAGATGGCTCTTGAAATGTACCTTACCTGTTACCACATCACCTGTCCAGAAGAACTTCTACCTGTAATACAGGCAGTTATTTTTCCAGGTGATCTTTACCTAGTGCCATTTTGTCATTCACGTGTCATTATCATCATCATCACCTTAAGAACCACCGTCGTCAGTCAACAATGACCAGAGGCTGCTAAATTAACCTTGAACGACGCCGTGTCAAAGAGGCCTAACCGTTACACAGTTTTATTTTCCGGTCCAGCTTAAGCTAATGCCTTTCGGTTACTCTGGAGTAGCACCCCGTGACCTACTCCACCTACCCCGTTTCTAAATGAACGTCATCATCTCAAAGTAGCCTTACCGCTCCAAGGAATTTTTAAGGGTGAATTTTAGGAGTAGCCCTCTATATGTGAGACGGAAAGTACAAACCACCACGCCACGACAACTCTGGTAAAATTTAATTCAAAACTGTTAGCCTAGCGTGATCGTGCGTATAGGCGTAAGAACGACAGCGCAGCTAGCGTCATCAAAGTAATGTAATGATGGTTGCCGACTAATTCATAATATAGTAAGACGTTAGACTATAAATACTCTAAGAGTAAGACCAGTATATTAACGCGTGTAAGTAGGTACCTGTATATCTATTTTTTTGACAAGACTGAAGAGGTAAGCTGCAACCATGGCAACCAAGAAGAAATTTCGGTAAATTACTTCTTGTGTCGAGCTTTGTTTAACCTGTATATTATATTATATGCTAATTCGGCATAGTAAAAGTAAAAATGAACTCAATTTTTGTATTAATATTGATGAGAAGAAAATGTTACTTTACAAGATGGAAGAGGGGCAAACCTAAAGAGATGAGCTCAGCCTGTATAGTATATAGCCACAATAATCGAACAGGAGAAATTTCTCTAAATATGTAGGTACATTATCTATATCCTGCTGGTATTCGTTTCTATTTTCTTTTTTGTTTCATGTGTTGAATCGAGCCAATACCTATTTAATTTTTTTTTGTACAGCAGGTATTACAAGAGTAAATTATTAGCATATTTTTTTGTATGGTTTCAATGAGAAAAAAATATATAAAAGGCGAACAATAACTGATTTTATGCAATGAATATGACGAGAAAGTTCCGTTTTACTTCTAAAAGACACAATGACAAGTAAAAACAAAAAATGTCCAGAAAATGTTGGTCCCTATTTATTAATGCTTAGAATGTAAGCTCTCACTGACCTGCTAACATAGATCAAACTCGTGCAAGGCGTTTGCATTGTAAGCTCTCAGAAGTGAGCTTTATTATGCAGAGAGGAAGAAAAGAAGCAGCAAATATAAATTTGGGCTTAATATTAAAAAAATAATTAAATAGAAATTCCAAAAATAATTATCCTTCGCATCTCCGCCGTCCCTCATTACACTTTGTAGTGTATAACTTTTCCCGATCGGTACAATTTTTAAAGAAGTTATCTAAAAACATGATAATTCAGCTGACCCTGGCTAGCCGCTTGAGCTCATCGCCTTGATGCGTCATTACAATTTTGTACCGGTCGGTGACAAGCAAGAAGCCGTAAATCGGTTCTTTCTTTTGGTTTTAAGAAGAAAAATACCTAGAAATCGTATTTCTGGTATAGTGAAGTGTTAGTGATACGTCTTGCTCGCAAAGGAGGCGAAAAAAGGGGGTAATATTCATCGGAGAAAGCGAATCAGGGGGTGAGTCCATATAAGATTATATGCCAAAATTTCAAATATAAATAAATACCTGGTTATCTTAAATATTTAAAAGCAGAATATCTCGTATAAAAGCAAACTAAATGTGTATAATACTAAATTGTAGGATTATGAATAAATATGACACTTGTAACCCTTATTTTTTACTAAATAAAATTAAAATGGAAAATACTCTCAAACTTCTAAAACTAACTATACTTATTAGAATAAAATAGAGTGCGAACAGATTACAGTCAAAAATGCGAATGAATTAGTAAAAAAAGAATGAAATGTGCTCACTGCGATTTGAATTATGCTAACAAACTGTTATTTATATACGAGGGCATGACAAAACATTGTTACATTTGTTGTCTGTGCACAATTATACAGTATCAAACAATATATTCGGAATTGAAATATATTATATCGAAATCAATATAAGTAATAAGCAACAGTTAACGATACGAGCTATTCGAACCGTTCTCTAGTAATCTCGTCTAATCGTACATCCTACTAAAGAAATACTATTCAATCACAAAAAGTGATTACATAACACAATCAAAAGGCTGACTAAGAGAATTTATACCGGTCGGCCTGCACAAACAAAGTTATATTTAATTATGTTCCACTGACTCATACTTCAGATCTATATGAAAATTTAAGAGTATGGTAATTACGTAAGGTATTAAAATTTGAACAGAATAAACTTATATACAGGATAATAAATAAAACTCTAAAAAATAAAATATTATCATAATATTTTCAAAGGATATGCCGAGCCACAATACTAGAGAGTTTATAGGAAATCATACTGTTATTATTACTAAAATGCAATTATCCTCAATACCAGTGTTCAAAAACACTGGCTAGAGGAATAAGAACTATGTATATGTAATTATTGTTATTACTGTATTAATAAATACTTTTCAAAAAAAAAAAATTTTGAGTAAGTCGAAGAGTGCCCTTTTCTCACGAAATTAACCCCTAAAAACTAGCCACAAAGGCAAGCTGACGCATAATTTACGAGCGACTAAATCCCAAGTTGGGTATTATTATAGCTTTGCATGGCCCTCCGTTGGCTTTGCTTGCAACGGAGGCTCAATCAACAAGAACTAAAAGTGCTAACCAAAACTAACCCCAGGCTAACCCAAAATTAAGGGAATAAGGCGGAATGTTATGAGCCGTCCGGTGAGGAAAAAAATTGGAGTAAACATTGCGTGCAGGAGATGTTAATAAATAATAATAATACCTATTTACAAATTCGCATTTGCAGATGCGAATAACTTTAAAAGCGGCCTTCACATTTGCAGATGTGAAGGGCCCCCAACAGCCTCTACCCCAGTAGGTATATTATGTAAGAGTAGTTAGAGGCACACTATATCCCTGCATTTGCCGATGTAAAGGATATATGTACTGACAAAAATAAAACGGTATAGTGCTATGTATTTGCAGATACAAAAACAAATAACCACCAAAAACAAATAACCCCCATACTATTGCAACCCTCTTACATAAAATCATTGCATTGGAGATAGCGAATTATTACACTCTTGGTTTCTATTCAAAACAGAAATGACATCAGTATTCGCAGATACTGTAAATATGCTAAAAAATCGTTGCATTTGCAGATGCAGTCGAAAGCATAACCAGGGTTAAGCAGCAAGCAAAAAGGTGAATATTTCGTTGTATTAACAGATACAATCGATCGTACCCACTGTCTGCAATTGCAGTTGCAGATAGTGAACATATTCATGAACCTATTTTTCTGTTCAAAAACAGAAATGGCAGCATTTGCAGATGCTGTAAATAGGCTAATAGATCGTTGCATTTGCAGATGCAATCGATATCATAAGTAGCAAAACCAAGGAAACTCTTTTGCATTTGCAAATGCATTAGAAGTACCTCTCACGCTAGCTGAGGAAATAGCTTATCCGAATCAAGACTTACCAACAATCCTGAACAAAGTAACGACCACCTAGCTGTAGGTGTAGGCAAAAAAAAACGACAAAATCAAACTTGCGATGCGAGAACTACATACTCAGATAGTTTAGATGGGACAATTACTTGTTTAAAGGACTAAAAGATAAAAAAAAACAAACAATATGATAGAGAAGTATCCACCAGCTGCCAACTGCAATCAATGTCCTCAGACCATCAAAATTAAATCTCGAAGAGAGTACTAAATCCTGCCAAGACATATACTGTATCAATTACAGAAACAACTATAGTCCGTGGGATTAGTGCCTCAGCCCTCCCCTTCAATAATTTAATTAGCCAACCGTCTGAACTGGAATTATACGTTCAAAATTGGCAGAAATTAAAGGTAAACAGTTCAATAATAGAGTGGGTACAGGATTATAAAATCCCTTTCAATAGGACACCACTCCGGTTAGCAAAGTAGAAGACTACATATGACCGCAAAAAAATTTAATTTCAATATACGCATTCTTGGGGAAAACTGATCTCTTAAAGATGCATATTTCCTTATCCCTATGCACAGTAGTCAAAAAAGTTTTTTAGATTCGTTTATTGCAACGTACTATACCAATTTAATTGTGTTTCATTTGGTTTATGTACAGCTCCATATCTTCACAAAACTGAAACCAGTTGTAAGATATGTAAAATTAAAGGGTATAAAAACTGTACTCTACTTAGACAATTAACTAGTTATTGGAGAATTGCTTAAAAGTATAAATAAAATTACACAAACATTACAAGATTTAAGTTTTATATAAATTCTGAAAAAAGCGTAGTTATTCCCTCGCAACCATGCTCATTTTTGGGGTTTATACAAGAGAAAAGGGACCTACTGGCAGAACAGTCTATTATCTTTTACCCTGAAAACTAGTTACTCACATCTCCTTGCAGAGAGAAACAACCATTGTGGAAGAAAATTTCACTGGCTGTAGGGAAAATTTCTCTAACTGTAGGGAAAGTTTCCTGAGAAATTAAACTTATTATTTTTTATTGCAAAATATAGAACAGTGAAAAAGAAATTGATACGTGTTTTTTTATTTGCACTAAAAATGAATATTACAAGAGCTATACTAGTTTTTAGGTTTGTATATATAGATATACTATGCATGGTGTGACGTAACAATTCATGTATATTATGACGTCATAAGCACATCTCAAGGCGTTGTATCTGCCTCATTTTTCGGCATAGGGAAAAAAGAAAAAACACGTGTTCACTTATTTTTCATGGGCTATCAAAATCAGCAATAATAAAAAAAAAATAAAATAAAAAATTTATGAAACTTCCTCATTGTCAGGGGAGCTTTTCTATAACAAAGCGTACCTAATGAAGCGATAAAAGTGATTATTTCTTTATTGACAGACAGCGCCCTCAAACAATACGGAAATACTTACAATAAATAGGGGAATTTCTGTTTTTCTAAGCGCCAACAAATATATAACAAAACCGTGAACTTATTCTTGAGCTCCTAAACATTCAATTGTCTTCGGAGTCATCCTACTCTACCATGAACTCACGCAAATCTTCACTTTCTCCAATATTGAATATTAAACAAAAGACGAAGCGGTTATAAAAAGGTTTCTCAATGGAACATTTAACATAAGACCCCCAAAACCAAAATAGTCAATTACTTGGGATTCCTTCCCAGTTCTACAGCGCTTAAAGAGCATGTACCCTCACGAATTCTTAAATCTACAAATTTAACTTTAAAGCCAGTAACA
>MU183935.1:0-40350 GCA_016904865.1 Pissodes strobi
TTTTTTTTAATTGACATGTTTGACAATAAGGTACTTAATAAGAGAGGTTGTAGAGTGAATAATGTTAATTCAAATTGTTGGTAATTGAGAAAAGTATATTTGCATCAGCATCACCAATTTTGATAAAATTGTTCGAGCATTGAAGTTAGGAACATAATATTTTACTTAAAAAACTTGAATAGTAGAGATATTTATGAAATTAACAGTAAGATACCTAAAACTATTGCTAACTTCATTGTGTATCCTCCTACTGATTTGTTTAGCATGAGTGAAAGCATTTTTACTTCTGTTTTCGATGGAAGTTTTAAATTCTGTAATTCCTCTCCTTGCAAAGTTCGTTTAAAAAAGCTCTAAAATCCAGAATATGCCGTCATTTTGAAGCACATAATTTGTTAAATGATCAGTAGTTAGGTTTGAGGAGTGGTGTGTTGACAGCTTGGTTGACAGTAATAGACTAATATCAAAAATTAAGTACTGATATTTTAATGATGATTTGCAATCGACGGCTTTATTCTGTGTTTTGTCAAAGGCCTATGATTGGGTCTCCTTGGACCTTGTTATTGAAAAACTAAAGTTTTACCACCGCAATATTGAGCTGCGGCTTTTGTATATGTGGAATCTTTGCCAGCTTGTTATGGATGACCTATCTTCGGTCTTAAGACCAATCAACCATGGTCTACGACAGGGAGTGCTGGGTCCTCTGTTGTTTAACATTTAAAGGCAGTGATTTGCATACTTCACACAATTTTCTGATGATACGACTGCCGTGGCTCTTGATGAAGACCTGAATTCATTAAATGATGGAGGCTGGTGGAGGCATAGCCAAGGGCTTTTGACTGGTTCTCTGTGAATCAACTGAGCCTTAATGCCAGTAAAACTGAAAGAATGTGTTTTACTTTGAGCAATTCAGTTGATGTAACTGGCAATCCATCATTTGTTAGATTCTCGGGTAGCTCAGTCAAGGATATCATACACTGTTGGTCTGAGGACATATTCTCTAACCAGGTCAAATCTGCTCTGTAACATGCTGTTTTAATCATAATCATTTATTTATAATGCTATTACAATTAAAACTGTTAACACACGTCAATAAAAGAAAAAAATATACAAGAATTTTCCACACCAAGTATAGGTCGCCCAGCGGTTGTTGACCCTCGAAATGCATGCAATTGCATGCGTTTCGAGGGTCAACAACGGCTGGGCAAACTATACTTATGACAAAATGTAAACTACAAAGACATAAAGCTTTTGCCGCACTCAACAATAAAAAAAAAACAAAAAAAAAATACATATAAACCAGTAATAGTCAAAATCTAAACTTTAAAAAATCAGAAAATGAATAAAAGCTGTTCTTTATAAGGATCTCCTTAGTTTTTTTGTGAAAGATATTGTAGGGTAGATCCCTAATATTTTGAGATAGGCCGTTAAAGGATTTGATTGCCCAATACCCAGGGCCATCCTGACACCTTTGCAGGCGCCAGTACATAGGTACTACCGTTTCTCCTTGCAAAGAGTAGATTCTCCAGTATATATAGAGACAGAGAACTGTAAGTATCCCAAGAGAAGCAAAAGCTTCCCTACAATCATCCATATATCGGAGGCATGCCATGACCCTTATTGCTCTTCGCTCTATTGCAAACAATCTATGAACCCCCGATGAGTGCCCTCAAGCCAGAATTGCGTAGGATATGTGCAAAGGAAAGACTGCAAAATATGCCGTTCTTAGAATGGGCAAAGAGACACAAGCTGAAAGGTTCCTAATTACATAAACGCCCCTCGTTAATTTCCTGGCAATCTGATTGATATGAGGTCCCTACTGCAACCTTGGGACCAGAGTGACACCCAGGAATACTGCCACCGCCGAGCCGTCTTTACAGTCATCAACATCTCTCATCGCAAAAATCATTCTTTTCGTTTTTCCTCTATTCAGCAATAGCCTGTTTGACTGAAACCATGCTTCAGCCCTCGACTGCGCGTGCACGGATCCAGCATAAGCAGCCTCTAGGAAGTCTCCAGCAAAGGAAACAGTTGGGTCATCTGCATAAAGGGTAAAATGTTCACTGGTCCCATTTGCGGGCAGATCGTTGATATAAATAAGGAACAGGATGGAGCCCAATATGGAACCCTCTGGAACATCTATGTTCACCATCCACTGCCGATGTCACACCATCATACCTTACGTTTTGACGCCTATTACTTAGGAAGGATTTTATTAGTTTAATGCTGCTTGAGTGAAGACTGTATGTTTCAAGCTTCTGCAGGAGAATACCATGGTGGTTTTGAAGCAGGGCGGACTGGAGGGATGGTTTTGTGTGGCTGAGCATAATAACTGTTACCTGCATGAACATATCTATCACAGTTTACTATTTTTTAAAGTAATTTTGATAAATATGTTTGTCATAATGAAATGCACGGGCATAATATTCATCACAGATGAGACATCTTGATTGACTTCGATAGAATGAATAGATCTAGGTGGGCTTTAAATTAGCATGCACCTTAGCTATTCAGGAAGCTCTGTGTGAGAGACCTGCCGTTATTGGTTTTCAGGAAAAAAATTATGTCATTATTAATTGAAAGGTGTATTTATTCTTTTGAAGATTTTTTTAATGATAATAATACCAGTTAACCATGAGCCAGTGTTAGCCCTAAGTTGTTCAGTTCATTATTTCAGCAATGATGTGTCATACTTCATACAGTTTGCTGCCAGTAAAACTGAGAGAATGGTTTTACCTTGGCCAATTCAGTTGATATAACTGACAATCCAATTTATGTTAGATTTTTGAGTGGATCATAAAGTAATCTGGTCTCATCAGGTCAAGCTGTCCTTGGGTACACATGTATCGAGAAGTCTGGTCAATACTGGCTCTGAGCCTATTTTGATAACCAGCTTTCCATGCTTTTATCTGATGATGCTGATAGTGAGTGTAAGGAATGGCTTTGTGCAGCGAGGATAATGTTACCTCCATGTATATCTAGCAGTGTTTACAACGTTACAGGTTAAAGTAATTTTGATGAATGTTTCTCGTAACGAAATGGGCAGGCATAATCTTGATTGACTTTCACAGAATTAATAGATATACCTAGATGGGCTTTAGGCTATAGTTATAGCCGACCATTATGACAGCTCTCAGAAATTTGTAGTTAGATGCTGTATGAAAGCCCAACCATTTTTTTTGCTGAGCCTATCAAATGCAGTATACCTACATATTTGCTCCCATTGTTTTTAAATTTAATTTGATTATTTAAGTAATATTTTACTTAGGTACTGCCAGTAGAAAAATGTCGAAAATATTTTGTAAAATCCCGCCTCCTTTCCCTTACAGTCGTAAAATAAAAGCTTGTCTGACGGCTTTCGCCCAACTGAAAAATCATGCTAGGGCTGCCACTGACTACTGTAGGGTAAGCCAAACTTACTTTGCCAGGTTCTTTCACTCTTTCAGCTTTTGTTGATAATCCGAAGATACTAACTTGGTAGATTATGGATTATGGTAGTTCAGTTTCACCATTGTGTATTTTTTATACAATGGGTTCACTTAATAAAAATTCAATCTGTCATCGACAATGGATGAGTGTTTAATCTTTAATTTAAGTGTAACCCTCTCGTAGGTATTATAACAAGCTAGAAATAAGGATGCTCTACAAAATAGCGCCACATATGCATCAAAAGATTAGTTAAATCCTGAATCCTAGAAAGGTCTATTTAAATACAGCGTGAAAAAGCTCATTTGTCTTGAAGTTTTCTATAAGGAATTGCGCAAGCAGTAACTTTCAGACCGCACAACGAAAGGTCCTCGAAATGCCTTTAAAACAAACAGGTGTGACCCATATTCCCAACATTAAAAATTGATATTGTTTATATTGGGCGGTTGGGCGAAAATAAAACCTGATGGGAGGAATAAGGAAGCTAAATCGCCCAATCTAGCTTCTTAAGTAGTAAATTGCGTGTAAAACCTAAGCGATGTCAGAGTAATATTAAAGCACGAGCATTTTACGTCGGAAACGAAATAAAAAAAATCCAATAACCGACGTCCTTTTAGTACATCAATTGCGGGCCTACGCTAGGGTCAGCGCAGTACCTGACTCAACGTCAGCTGCAGATCTTTAAAGGATATATTGATATGATATATTATATTATTTGCTAGAATTTGGGTTATGTGATGGATTGATTGTTTTTTTTTTGGGTTTATTGCCTATTTCGTAACAGTTTAGCAGCAATAGGATCGCTTCAGTCCCAGATCAAAGGGTGTGTGTACATTAAAGAAGCTGAATATCCCAAAAAGTCAAAACATGAATTTGAAAATGTCATTATATATTAAAATAGAACATTTACTTTTATAGTGAATCAAAAGCTTTTTGCTTTATGAGCTCGATTGCTCGGGTTATAGTCAGTTGATGAGCTAATGAGGAGGTAATTCAGTATGGGGTTATTGTTAGATGGCCAAGGCGCCACTGAACTTCAGTGTTGTATATTAGGTCAGTTGTAAAACTCGATTGGTACCGAGGTTGGTATGTTTCTGATTTTCGGTTTGTTCTAATACTGCGCTACTCTGCACTTCTGAACGAACCACTTGATTTTTAACTAGCTCGCTGCGTTACACTTGTCCATTAGATGTGTCCCTCTCACTCTAGAACATCTATTCGTCATCCGAAGACTTGACTGAAAACGTCACGCTTGCTTCGATGCGCCCTAATTCGTTCATTAATTTCAAAATGTTCTCCAATAGCTTTTCAACTGTCATTTAGGGCTAATTCTGAGGCAAAATGTAAACTTATCACAATGGGTTCTTCGGCATCTCAGCTAATATAGGCAAATCTTCTACTCTTCAAACTGAATCCATCTGGAGGACTGTATATATCTTCAAAAACTTTTTTCAAGGCTTAACTATTAAAGATAGGTTACTTTAAGTGAAATCATGCTTTCTCTTTACTGTATTTTGTTGTGATCTGTCCAATTTGCAACACCGAATCTTTTTGGAAGTGCGTCAGCATTTCATTATTGTACAGCTTCATTTAAAAAAAAAAGCTTCATTTTCTCTATGGTACCTCAATGACCTCTGTGTATAGGAGTCGATTCCTTGTCCATGTATGACACTTGATGGCAAACTTGAAAGTCTAAACTGACCTCGTGATCTACGAAATCTTGGCAGTCTTTCTGGGTTGCCACGATTGCTTTCCGTCTTATTTTCGTCTTCCGCTGAATATGTGTTCTTTTATTGGCAAAAGCATTCAGCTTGATTTCGACTTATTGCAGAAAAGGTATCAGTTGACCCCTATCATATTTGAATTCTTTGACGAGATAGCACTGAGGTGCATGGAATTGTTCTATCTCTATTAATCAAATCTGCTTTTATAAAACTCTTATCAAGTAATTATTCCAATTTTTTTTGTGTTTAAAAGACGGTTTATACCAACCACATACAAGATGGGTCAAGGAAAGCTTTGCTGGAAATTTTTTTTAAAGAGTGTTATTAATTTTTCATTTAAATGAGTGAAGCCTTCTAGTACACCCCAAATGCTTGACTTCGTTGCTGCAGTATTTAGCAGAGGAATCAACAAGTATATTAGGTATATGTTCTTTCTTCCAAACCATCACAGTAGAAGAGTAAGAGAGATATTGAGTCAGTTTCTCCATAAGAAAATGTAAGCTTGATACGGATCCAAAAGGACGTCATTGTCGACTCGCAACGTAAACTTTTACATTATAGTATGGCCAAGCATTGGCTGAAAGCTGGATTTTTGATACCCACCAGGCGGCAATTTCACCTGATCATGTTTTTAAGACATATGGAGAACGCTTTATATATCTGACTCTCAAAGGTGTTGACTTGCTTTGCAAGGAGGAATTACCGAACGCAGGAATCTAGAAGTTTTGTCTGATAAGAGCATCTGTTGTGGTTCCATGCGGGAAAGAATCGACCGTCTCATTCATGATGATGGTGATATTGATATTGATACATAAATGCACATAACGCTATTGGTTATGGAGGAGTATTCTTCCTTTCTTTCTTGATGACCTTTTGTCTTCGAAACAAAAGGTAAATTGGCTTCTGCTCCTTTCGGGCAATTTGCCAGCGCCTCCAGTCAGGTGAGTAGATATATACTGCGGCAGATTTCAAAGTGTAGTAAAATAAGATGGCGAAATATATGAACGACACAGACAAAAATTATCCCACAGGAACATCCGGTTACCCCGCCGTATAAATGGAGATTTTTCTGGCTCGGACTTTGGCGTCCCTGAACGATTGCCAGGTGTTCTCCCAAAGGCTTCTTGTGCCGCTACACTACGCGATGTGTCGGCCAGCAGCAGCAGTCCGTAGTTAATCTAAAAGCTCATGTTTGAATCTAAAATATCTGTAAGATTCATGGAAATTACAACTGGTTTAAACACTTCAACTCTGTATTTCGCATAGTAGGCCCAATAATTCCAGTAGCCGATCGGGTCTTTCCTGTCCACTAAAGAACCAATAATCATCCGCATCGGTAAATAAATGATGGACGGTGTGCGTCATTAAAAATTCACACGCCGGCCACGGACGTCGTAGTAATAGACATGTTGCCTGGCAACGGCGACGCGCTGGACACGCGATACCATCGTCAGCGCCATGGAGGTCATCCATGTCGATTTGTTATGATTACTGCCTGTACGGCGAATGACAATAATGGATATTCGGATGGATAATAAAATGCCACATCACATATTATATCTAAAAATGTTTTGGAATCGGAGGATAATTACTAGGCCAATAGCTAATGACTGCTACATGCGCTAGGTTTTTGTTGTATTGTTTCGTATGAATATTAGGGACACAAAAATCGTCCATGGGATTTGTTCTAATCGTGAAAGTATTCGCGCATGTAGGTTTCCCACAAGCTCAATGAATCGATACAGCATTATTCTTATCTGCATCATTTAGTTGGATTTTCTTTTACCGCCTCCTGATCCACCAGAGCACTAGAAACCCCCATTAGCAGCATAATATCAAAACAAAGGTAAGGGTTTACTGGGAGATAGTCAAGGTCAGGATAATGCGAGCCCTGTTCTATTTCATCTGAGGCTGCAGTTAATACATGTGGAACTTGCTCTTAATGAGGTTTTACTTCTACCACCATGCCGAAGTTTAAATGCCGCAGTCACCTCCAACGTGGATCTGGCCAATTATTGGAATCTAGGACTGGCGTCAGGGCGGTCCCAAGACTTGTTATTTAGAATCAAATGTCATAGAACTTCCGGCATTACATGAGCAGTTTCGTTGCTTCAGAGGCAGGTCCGCTGCTACGAAGATGAGTGTGTTGTATATATGAACATTTCGTAGCATCTCAGATATAAACTTCACAGACAGGTTGATTATTTCTATACTTTCTTCTCTAAAGCGTCCCACATGGTGATTCGCCGTTTAGATGCATCTCTAGGTCATTGGGTGAGTTCCTTGGTCCGGCGAGTTGGTGATTTTGCGGCTGGACGCCAGATAGTAGGGGAATATATGGGTGATTCGACTTCTAGCTCTATTCTAATACTATCACCGCATGTAGATATTTTTAAAATCACTAGCGACCATACAAGTGATAAAGAACAAAAGTAATTATTAGCACAGATGGATGGTCATCAATATTAACACGATTCATACCGCAAAAAGGAGGTGGATCATTAGACGAAATAGAGTGCTCTGATTGGCCAAGTTTATTTAGATCTAGGAATTATGTAGGCATACGTTGACTTTTAACAAAAGTATTTCTAAGCATGCGAAAGGTACCAGGTTCGATGCCCGGCGCTTCCAAGAAACTTTTTTAATTTTTTTTTTAGTTTTTAATATCGTTTTTGTTGTTTTTTTTTTCATTTTTGTCGTGTGGTCTTGGGCAAACACGTCCTTTGTTTACATGAATTTGGGACTACTTTCCAGTCATTGTATTCCCGGAGGGAGCGAAGGCGAGTGTATGAAATGTAGCGCGCTTGTTTGGATGAGTTTTGATTTTTGTTTAAAGCGCCATTATGCTAGTTCAACTTCTCTATTACTATTATGAGCAAAAAATAATTGATTCCCGAACAGAAGTAGAATTCACATGTTTTTTTTTTGTTAAAACTTCCCATTTGAAATACCGCCATCGTGAGTAAGGAAAATCTGACCAATCGGAGCACGCCATTTCGTCTCGTACTCCTGAAGTCCTGTCCCAGATAAACCCACACCAGATGCGAAACCTCCCGCCTAACGCATGAAACAAGAATTCGTTTAAAGCTCCGCCTCCTTGGGATGGCCAGCCATCCCAGAAATAGTCAGGGCAAGCTCTAGTGTGATTCTAAGCGCGAGCCACGCGACTCTTTTGGTTTAGTCCGAGAGCGTTACGAAAAATAATCCTAATTTTATTTTTGTTAAAAATACCTGGTTAGAAGTGCCTTTATTTGAATTGTTCTACTAGAAGTCGTGGCGAAAAATCATTATTTAAATTACCCCGCGATCCTGAAAGGTATGTATAAATGTTGTTTAATGGACATTCCAGCACACTTATTTCCAAAATTATTGCATATTCTAAAATCGAATGAACACGAAATTCAATTAAATCTGAAAACTGGCAGATACAATGTTATAGTTAAATCTTTTTTAAATCCAATTAATGTTATACAGTGTCCGCCAGAGTAATGTCCACATATGGCAAAATTTTTTATTATTATGATATCGGAACTTTTGTTTTAACCAATCAATCTGCATGTCTGACAATCTAAAAATGCATTTTAACATTGAAAATGTTTCTGTTTTCCTAGTATAGGACCGCAAATCGTGAGAAATTGCATGCCACATTTGCCACATTCATGAAGTCATACGCGTGAGAGCTCGTGTTAGTTTGTTTATTTAACCTAAATTTGATTAGAACTTATCGGAGACGGTTGAAATGACTAAAATAAATTGGAACTAACTGAAACTAACTGAAAGTTTATTGAACGACTAACCAAAACTAACAAAAAGCATCAAAACGGGCTAAAACGTATCGGAACAGGTTACAAAGATTAATGTAAGTTAAAACTAAGCAAAACGAACCGAATTTTTGCGACTAACCAAAACTACCGAAAACATTAAATTTGATTATAACATGTCGGAACCGGTTCAAATAACTAAAATAAATTGAAACTGACTGAAACTAACCGAAAGTTGATTGAACCACTAACCAAAACTAACCATAAGTGCCAAAACAGGCTAAAGCCTATCGGACTAGGTTACAAAAATTAAAGTAAGGTAAAATTAACCAAAACGAACTGAATTTGGGCGACTAACGAAAACAAACCACAAACATTAAATTTGATTATAACATATCGAAACCGGTTCAAGTAACTAAAATAATTTGGAACTAGCTGAAAGTAACCGAAATTTGATTGAGTGACTAACCAAAACTAACCAAAGGTAACTAAAAACACCAAAACGGGCTAAAACATCAGAACAGATTACAAATGTTAAGTATAAACTAACCCAAATTAACCGAATTTTGGCGACCAACCAAAACTACCAAACACATTAAAATTGCTTATATCGTATCGGACCGGTTCAAATGACTAAAATATATTAAAACTAACTGAACTTTACCGAAAGTTGATTGAACGACTAACTAACCAAAAATAACCAAAATCACCAAAAGTGGTTAAAACACATCGAAATAGATTAAAAATATTGAAGTAAATTGAAGTATTGAATATGACGTCTCGGTACCGGTTGAAATGACTAAAATAAATTGGAACAAACTGAATTTTTTCGAAAGTTGATTCAACGACTAACCAAAAGTAAGTAAAAGCATCAAATCGGTCTAAAACGTATCGAAAGAGATTAAAACTAACCTAAATTAAGCGAATTTTGGTGGCTAACCAAAATTAACCAAAAACACTAAAATTGTTTATAACGTATCGGAACTGGTTAAAATGATTAAAATAAATTAAAATTAACTGAAATTAATTGATTGAACGACTAACCAAAAGCACCAGAAATGGCTAGAGCATAAATTAAAAATAATAAGGTAAGTTGAAACTAACTTTAATTAACCGAATTTTGGCGACTAACTAAAATTAACCAAAACTTTGGTTATGACGTATCGGATCCGGTTCATATAACTGAAATAAATTAAAACCAACTAAAACTAACCGAAATCTGATTGAATGACTAATCAAAAGTAATCATAAACACCAAAAAGGCTGAAACGTATCGGAGCTGATTAAAGGTATTAAAATAAGTAACTAACCCAAATTAATCGAATTTTGGCGACTAACTAAAATGAACCAAAACATTAAAATTGGTTATAACGTATCGGATCCGTTCAAATGACTGAAATAAATTAAAATTAACTAAAACTAACCGAAAGTTGATTGAATGACTAATCAAAACTAATCAAAAGCAACCATAAACCCCAAAAAGGACTAAACCCATCGGAACTGATTAAAGGTATTAAAATAAGTAACTAACCTAAATTATCCGAATTTTGGCGACTAACTAAAATTAACCAAAAAACGATTAAATTGGTTATAACGTATCGGAACCTGTTCAATTGACTAAAATAAATTGCAAATGGCTGAAAGTAACCGAATGTTGAATGCATGGACTAACCAAAACTAACCAAAAGTAACCAAAAGCACCAAAACGGACTAAAATGTATCGAAATAGATTAAAGCTATGGAAGTAAGTTAAAACTAGTACAAATTAACAGAATTTTGGAGACTAACCAAAAACACTAAAATTGGGTATAACTTATCGGAACTGTTTCAAATGACTAAAATAAATTGAAACTAATTGAAAATTAGCCTTTTTGATGCTTTTGGTTACTGTTTTAATTTAAATTAGTCATTTGAACCGGCTCCTATACGTTATTGCCAATTTTAGATTTTTTTTCTTAGTTTTGGTTAGTCATTCAATCAACTTTCGATTACTTTCAGTTAGTACCAAGTCATTTTCGTCATTTAAACCGGTTGCGATACGTCATAACCAGTTTAGATGTTTTTGGCCAATATAAGTTAGTCAACAGACTTCGGTTAAATTCAACATACTTTAATATTTGTAATCTGTGCCGATACGTTTTAGCCCTTTTAGGTGCTTTTGGATACTTTTGGTTAGTCGTTCAATCAATTTTCGGTTGATTTCAGTTATTTTTAAATTATTTTATTCATGTGAACCACTTTCGATACGTTGTAACCAATTTTAATGTTTTGGTTAGTTTAGGTTAGTCGCCAATATTCGGTTAATCTGGGTTAGTTTTAACTTACTTTAATATTTTGGTTCTATTCCGATACATTTTAGCCCGTTTTGGTGTTTTTATTTGCTTTTGTTTAGTTTTGGTTAGTTATTTAATCAACTTTCGGTTACTTTTAGCTAGTTTCAATTTATATTAGTCGTTTGAATCGGTTTCTATATGTTTTAATCAAATTTAATGTTTTTGGTTAGTTTTGGTTAGTCCTTAAAATTTGGCTCGTTTTGGTTAGTTTTAACTTATTTTAATGTGTGTAACCTCTTCCGATACGTTTTATCCCGCTTTGGTGCTTTCAAGTACTTTTGGCTAGTTTTGGTTAGTCATTCAATCAACTTCCGGTTAGTTTCAGTTAGTTCCAATTTATTTTAGTCATTTGAACCGATTCCGATACCTTATGATCAAATTTAAATTTAATTAAACAAACTAACACGATCTGTGACGAGTATGACGTCATGTGGCAAATGTAGCATGTACTTTTTCACTATATTAGGATAACAGAGACATTTTCAATGTTAAAATGATCTTAAATCGGCATGCATTAAAACGTATTAACGGAATTTCTGTAAAAAACTAAGTCAGAGCAGCCATAATCAGATTTCCATGACCGCCTGTTGGGAAAAAAGAAAGTGAATGGTTATCGCAAATTTTAATTTTTCCTGAACCAGTCCACCAACAAAACACGTTTTCATTTAATTGGTGCAGACAAACTATTTTAATTTTGAAGAACAATTCTTTAATCATACCCAGATTATTTGGTGCAGGCCGCGTATAACCGCCACGTCAAGGTTGAAGTTGGCTGGTGAGGAATTTGCCGATCTTTTGCATCTGGTGTGGGTTTATCTGTGTTTCGAAACAATTGATATCTAAAATGTATCGATGTGGAGGTAAACACTAATATCGCCCATTCCTAGTGCCCTATCTTCGAAATGCGAAGGTACACATCCACACTAAACCAATAGGAATTCACAAAAGTGACAGTTATTGGGCGGAGCTAGATGCAATTTATGAAATTTGAAAAATGTAAAAACAAAGCCAATAACTTTTTCTCCTAGATTAGAACTGATTTTGGGCATGCCTTGGGTTAGTTTTAGTTGCGCCCCCGAAGCGAGCGGAGGGTCATGCGTTTTTCCTCACTCCTCTAGCTCCGCCCATTAACAGTCACTTTTGTGATTTCCTATTGGTTTAATTAAGATCCATAAGAGGACCGTGATGTGGAAGTACTCTCGCCTTCGAACAAGGCTTCGAGGATCACTAGGGATGGGCGACAATAATTTTTACCTATAATGTCGATACTTTCATATTTCAAATATCAATGGTTCGCTATCTTTTTGGGTTTTCATTCTGTGTTGATAGCCACGTTTGTATTTTATCATTTTTATGGTCGCTACTGATTTTGAAGAAATCTATATGCTGAGAATATCAGTTTCTCGCTTGTTTGGGATTACACGATCTGCTTCTTTTTTGGATGCAGTCTGGTCCATTTATGTGTTTATTTATATTCGTAATTTTCCACTAAAGTTTTACAATAAAGCAATAGGCCTGATTTGTTTTCATTGACGTTTTTCAGGGAAATAAATCTTCATCTCAGTGATTTGTTGTGAGGTGTAGGTATAATACCTCGATACTAATTTTCATTATTTTCAATGAAATAAAAAGAGATCAGCTCTGATATTAGGTATGTTATTCAGACACAAATATTATATCTGAGTGATTTTCGTGAATATTTTAGAAAGTTTTTATTGCTTTCTCATAAATAGATAAAAATCAAATTTGTATTTCTCAACGTTTTAGGGCCAAATAACTCAAGAAACACGTAAACCAGTGGTGGCATGTTTTCAAGGGGTTGAAACTTCTATAAAATTCGTGAAACTCATATCTGGTAAAGCTGTGGGTTTCAAAAGTCTCTTGCAGATACAGAACTGATAATTTTGGGACTTAAAATGTAAATAAAAAAAATTATAGTATCCTTCATCTATTGATTAAAAATTCTTGGCGTCAAAATATATTTTTAACTTGATTTTTAATTTATTTCGTAAGTGAGTAATGTCAGATTTTCTACCGTTGAATTAATTGGTAGTTCTGTTTCATAGATGTTATAGTTACAAATTAGTACAAATGTTTATTAAGCCCTTTAATTAAACATTACATACATCGAATAAATATTTCTGTTGTTTCTATGTGTATATTTCATTTGTGGATTTCATCAAAATATTTTTCAATTCATTGTACCGACGTTTATTTTTGTTAATTAATTAAAGTGGTTATCAAATAATTTACTTTATTGTAATACCTAGTAAGTATACCGATGGGCATAATATTTTAATGAAATTGGACTTTATTGATTACCTGTCATTATTTGTCGCTATTAATTTTGTGATGGGGCATTACTTATTAATTGATAAGCAATTCTGATTAATATTTAAGCAGCCTAATGGTTGTATATTTAACCTAAATGGGTTACTGGACGTCATTTTTGGGTTTGAATAATGTTTTCCTGCTTATTTATTTCAAACAATAATATGCACAATTAATAAGATATTTATATGCATGGTTTTGAGTAAATTGGAAGTTTAAATATATGTCTTTAATGTTTCGTTTTGGATGCAAATCTTCTCTATAATTGTACCTCTCATATGAAAATACTTTACCAATAGATTTGTATATAGATTACATTTTTAAGGCTATTAAGGAATATTTGTTTTGAGAAATTAAAAAGTGAATAACACTTTGTATATTTGAAAGCGTTATAATTACATTCGATTCGACATTCGACCTCTTAACAATGTGTATTTACATATTTTTGTTCTTGAAAATTTCGATCAAATTCACATTCATAATTTGCCTTTTCTGTTCTTATGGAAGTTGTCCTCATGCATCAAGTTGAGTCTTTGTATCGTATTTTAAGTAAGGTCTATCCATCAGCTGGGAAGTTTCGCCTGTCATCCAATTTTGATAACCTTGGATTATGAGCCTAAAATTATTATCGTTTCATTTGATGTGTCTAAGCTACATATTAAATTAATTAAAATTAATGTATGTCTCTTCTCAACCTTTGCTTGTCTCAAAATTTCTTTCAATTTGACAATAAATATTACAAACTACCTGATGGCCTAGCAATGGGCAGCTGTCTTTCACCTTTCTTAGCAGATGTTTTTATGAACAATTTATAAAATTTACCTATAGTCACTCCCAATAATAGAGAAATTTTGCATTGGTTTCGTTATGTGGACTTTGCTTCTTGGACTGCGATGAACAGGGAGCCAATGCTCTTTTAAACAAGTTGAACACTATTCATCCTAACATCAAGTTTACAATCGAACATGAAGTTGATAAAAAACTTAATTTTCTGGACATCAGTGTTCGCAGAACTTTGTACGGTCTTGATTTTTCAATTTATGTGAAACTTACTCAGACAGATCACACTATTTCAGGTCAATCCCACCATCCGTGGCAACATAAAATGGCAGACTTTCATTGCTACGTCAATACTTAATGTACCTGTTGTGAAAAGTCACACCAATTTTATTTATTAATGCTCTTGAAAATTATTTTGCCCTTAAAAACATTCTCGAGTATTATGAAAGCTATAATAGTTATTTATGTACCAAGAGTATTAAGTAGATGTTTATGCCCTGAAGGCGACAATATTACAAACCCGAGGGCCTCTGGCCAGAGGGTTTATAAGTCGCCCGAGGGCGTACACAACTGTTAATACCCATGGTGCATACAAATTTTTATGTCATACTAGTTCGT
Source organism: Pissodes strobi (assembly GCA_016904865.1). Lineage (NCBI taxonomy): Eukaryota > Metazoa > Arthropoda > Insecta > Coleoptera > Curculionidae > Pissodes > Pissodes strobi. The sequence continues at coordinate 14,971 of MU183935.1, forward strand.
TATTGCATTCACAATATGTAAATATTAAAAAAAAAATCGATTTCAATTCAATTATTTGAGTCCATAAAGTGTACTTTATGCCCGCACGGGCCATAAAGTGGACTTTATGCCCACACGGGCATAGAGTAATCCATTATGTAAATGGTATCTAAGGTATAAAAACACAATAATGGACTGGTATGACATAAAAACTCTTATTTATTAACGTTTATCTGAAGCCTGACAGGTCAATTTTAGGCTGTTTATGTTGCATTTACTAATTATATAATGTGTTGATGTATTAATGGTTCTTTATGCATTCGAAAGAAGTGCGTGGGAAGAGGAAAGTAACCAAAAATTTAAGTTAGTCAGAAGTTAGTATAAGTCACGTAAGGTCTACGGGCTTTCGAGCCTGTAGTTGCTCTGCCCTTTTTTTAATAATGCGATAAGAATAAAATGGCCTTTGAGCCGTTTGTTGCTTTGCTCTGATATTACGCTCTAAAGTTGCATCTCTGAAGCCCTAAATTACTCTATTGAAGTTCTCTCTGCCCTTTTTGTGTTGCTCTGTTTTTACTTAAATGTTATCGCGAAAGTTGGAAGTGAAGCCCTAAATTACTCAGTTGAAGTTCTCTCTGCCCTTTTATAATTGCTCTGTTTTTAATTAAATGTTATCGCGAAAGTTGCAAGAAGTTTTGGACGTCAAAGTGTATTTGACCACTTACAAGCAGTTCTCTAGGTGATTGGTGGTTATAGTTAGTAAGAAGTGAGAAGAGAAACGCGTAGTGATCAGACTGATTAGTGATTAATTTAAGGTTGTTTTTAATTTACTTTTTAACGCATTGATGTGGATATTTGACACTAAGTGTGTCGGACGATTTAAGTACAAACATTTGACTAGTTGATACCAATATTTAAATTTTCCTTTGTACATAGACCAGATACGCGGTTCTACGACATAACCCAAGTGTTATGTCCCCCTTTCCAGGGGGTGTGAGGGTTGCTGCTAGGTTTCTTGGAGTTTTCATTGACTGTAAGTTACGGTTTAGGGATCACATTATTAACCTAAGCAAGAGATTGTCATCTACATGTTTTGCAGTGAGAGCTGCTAGGGACGCACTTGGTTCTGGAGTGGCACGAGATGTGTATTTTGCTTTGTTCGATTCCCACTTGAGGTACGGCATACCATTCTGGGGCATGAGTAGCCAGTATTTGCTGAATATTCTGGTTGTTCTTCAGAAGAAAGCAGTGCGTTACATCGTGGGGGGTTAGTCAAAGGCAATAATGTCCAATTTTCATAGACAAGAAGATTTTAACATTGACATCTCTCTTTATTCTCGAGACTGCCACTCTAGTCCACAAGAACATAGGTTCGATGGAACGTCTTCCTGGACTGCACAATACTCGTGGCGCTAATAATATTCTTCTTCCTATCCCTACAAGCACCCTTACCAAAATATCATTAATTTACGAAAGTAAAAAAATCTATAATCATCTCCCGGCAGATATTAAATATCTGCATGTTTTGCGATTATATAGAAGTCACTTAAAAAGGTTATTGGTGAGTAAGGCCTACTACACTGTGGCAGAGTGTTATGCCGACTCCTTTGACTGACATCCCTGCGCTGGCGAATGTCGAGATAAATGCTTAGGGAACTTTATCTTCGTATATAAATATTAAATTCATTATTATTTTATTTATAGTTTTTTCTCTATGTGTCTGTATTTTAAGGTTATATTTCTTGACACTTTTAATATTGTTAGTAGATAACATTGTATATTGATGTTTGTTTGATGCCAATTTGTTTATTTAATGTTATTTTATTCTTTAAATTAGTTTATTTTTTAGATTATTTTAAAATTGTTTTAGTTTTGTTCCTGTATTTTATGGAATACTTTGTTTAATTATTTTAACCTGCTTTGTGAATGAGAACATTATCTTGCACTAATAAAGCATTTTTGACTTTGACTTGACTTTGTGTTGGAGTGAGAAGCAGCATCCTCTCCCCATCAGTACCACTGTCTACAACTGAATATAACAAAGAGGTCAATCAATATAATCAAACAGATCGCCTTTAACAATCAATTTGATCCCAGTCTTATTGATAAGTTAATTAATAAAACAGAAATTAAAACACTTAGAAGGTAACTCTCTTTTAGAAAATTCCTCTAAATATACTTTTCCATCCCTTTTCTTAATATTCAGACTATGGCAATCGAATATCAAAAACCATTCGCCATTATGTAAGTAATTCTCTAATTTCTTTCAAAAATAATAATAAATTACAAACTTTTTTAAATAATACAAAGGATAAAATCGAAACTCTCTCAAAAAGCGGAATTTATAAACTGTCTTGCAATTTTTGCTATAGTACATATACATAGGTAGAACATGTAGACCCCTCAGAGTTCGCATTGGTGAACATTTAAATAGGAATAGGAACTGCTTTTGGTGAACATCTGCGTGATCATAACCACGGTTTCAGCCCTAACTCTAACGCTAAATTTCTTCATAACATCTCATCTAAAAACTACAATAGGCTGGATTTTCTGGAAGACATCGAGATCAACAGCGAACTGATTACAAACAACCATTGTCTTAATACTCAAGTTCATCTTAACAGATATTACATACCTTTACACAGGCGACTTCTTGATTGAAGTTCCTCTGTCTACACTCCCTTAACTTGTTTTACTTAATTAAGTACTTTCTTTCTCTCAAAAAATATAATAAAATAAAACCTTTTTTAATACTTATAGAATAAGAGAATCTAATTTATTTTTTACCTAGTTGAGGTAGCTCAGGCCAGTCTCTTCTCCTTATTAGTTAAGCTCTTTTTTTTCTTTTTCATTTTCTTGAGTGGAGTTAGCCCAGGCTAGCTCTTCTCTTAATTAGTTAAGTTTTTTCAGATTCTTCCTCTTCCAATTCTTCGAGTAGATTTAGCCTAGGCTAATTTCTTCTCTTAATTAGTTAAGCTTTTCTGGTTCTTCCTCTTTCATGGAGTAGAGCTGGCCCAAACTAATCTCTTCTTTTAATCAGTTAAACTGTTTCTAGTTTTTACCTCTTTCAATTCTCCGAGTTGAACTAGCCCAGGCTAATTTCTTCTCCTAATTAGTTAAGCTTTCCTTTTTCTTCGAGTAGGGTTAACTAAGGTTACTAGTATTTCACTAGCAACCCACTTAATTAAGTATTTTTTCACTCAAACTTTTTTACACCCACCTGGTCAACCAATTTAAATCAAAAAATCTTTCAAATAAGTCTAGTCTGTCTCAGACCTTTCAACATTGATCAAATCAATTTGTTGGGTCTAGTCTGGCACATTGGCATTTCTTCTATAATTTAAGTAAAATTTTGTAAAATTAGATATTTAACACTTTTTCCTCTCTCATACATTACTTGGTTTTCAAATTTAAAACTACCGCCATTTCTTGACGTATTTCTTTTTGCGTCTGCGGTCATCGGTTTACTTGTCAAACTTGTCAACTGAGACATGTTTGTCGTTCAATTAAAACGTGGTCCCCACGTCGGCGTCGCGTCGTTCTGTTCTTTTGTTAATCGTTTAATTATGTGAACCTTTCAAAAAAATGTAAAGTTTTATTTAAATTTTGATGTGACCGTTGTCGTTTTGATGTAGTTTGTGCCTCTTTGTGGATACGTTCTTTTGTTCCAACTGACAATTGAGTGAAAAAACTTCCACCATTTTCTTTTCATTTTGCGTAAAAATCACACAAAAAAACTCATCTTTTTTATTTTACAGTTTTAATTAACATCTTTTATATCTTAATAAATTCAGATTTCAAAAATTCAAATTTCACTTTTATTTTTGCCACATGTTACTCCATTTGCAATTTTTCTTTGTTCAACCCGAAATTCTACAGCATTTACTGTTTTCCACTAATGGGTGGTTCTTTTACTCACTTTGCAGGTAACACTGATGATGGCTCTGGCCGACAACGCTCTGTTACGCTAATTTAGATGTCCTTTTGGACTAAATTTTATGCATGGAATACAAAAGTTTTTCATTTCGTACATGCACACAGCCTTCACTCTTCATTTATTAAAATTATTTTCATTTCATTCCAGACTCAGTCCAGATTTTCAGCTCAAGGATGTCTCATTTTAACCTACAAGTCATAAATCGAGGCTGAACTTTTAGACGTCCTAACGGCTGCACCAGCCAAAAGTTTTTACGGACGTTTAAGATAAGCTTATTACCATGAGCAATCATTAGAATCTTTTTGTTTGTGCCTTTCAAAAATTTGCGTATTCGTGTCATCATCTTAATATATATCTGATTTACCTCCTTCTGTTTTTATGTAAGTTGAAATCCTTCCTTATGCATCAGCTGCATTCTTTCCATCTACTTGCTCGTTCCTAGCGGATTGATTTTTGGCTTAATAACTTTGTGAGTATCGTCTCGTAATTTTTTAATTAGGGTCTATCCATCAGCTGGAAATTTTCTTGTCATCCAAATTTGTATATTGTCTCGGTTTATGAAGCCGAACCTAGAATTATTTTCATTTCATTTCAGATTGAGTCGAGAATTTCATCTCAGGGATGTCTCATTTTAACCTTAATAAATCGTGTTTGTCGGTTGAGCTTTTATACGTCCTGACGCTCACACCCGTTTGTGAAACGATACATTAAATGGCAACAATTACAAACTTTATGGAGTTTATCTATTTTTGCCTAGATTAATTGCATTGCATTGGTCTCATCAGCTTAATAATAATTACTGCATTTGTTTAAATAGTTTTTGAAGCATATTTATTGCTCTTTGGTCGATACAAACAAATTAATTTTCTTAACTTATTTTGACCACAAAGGTGAGGGTAGCAATTAACAGTATAATTAACTACATTAGAATTAGTGGACTCTATTAAAATAGGGTGGTGGGGGTTTTACACATAGATTATGTGGATTGAAACCAAGTAGGTATATTAACGAACTTTAATAATAAAATTATGCATTTGCAATTGATATAAAAAATATGTACAATTTCTAAATACTACTATCTTGCATTCACTCATTCACTCTCATAAATCTAGAAATACAACAAGTTACTTATTACTAATTAGCTACAAAAAAAGTCTTGATTTGTTAATTTCAACATGAAAAGTTTGTCTTTAAAATTCCAACTTTCCTTTCACTCTACAAAATACCTTGACGTTCTATTTTCTCTCCTGTTATCGTGTCCAGGGGTAGCCTATTAAAATTTACACATTGGATTCGTGTATTCGCTTTACTGGGATTTGGAATGGATTGCCTTTACTGCCAATTTGCAGGCGCCATTTTTATTCTTCTCTTCAACTACAAGGGAACAGAGACGCTACGTCGTTTCTGGCTTTGAGGAATTGCGTTAAAAACACCTAAAAGAAAGATAACAGAGGTACACTAAATATTTTCGAATATTTGTGCATACAAACGGAGGAATTGCCTAAAAGGGTGTGGCCTTTTGGCGCGAAGACGAGAACGAGAACTTTCGCTGTTACTCGAGTGAACTTTGGAACTCCAGTTGGAACTACGCTGACTAGATTAATTTCTTCTTCTAGCTGGCGGCCTGGCGCCAAGACCAGATAAAGAGTGGGGGGTGGCGCTAATGCCGAATTCATTTGAGATTAAAAGGGTAGAAACTGTTTTCTTTCCTTATTTGATACATTATTGGTTGCACAATACTGACGGAGGCAAAGATATATTAAATTGAAAACGATTAAGAACGATTTCCTTTACGAGTGAAAACTTGATATGTCATTTCGCTTTATTCGAATCATAGCATATGACGGACTCTATTATACCGACAAAACCAGGTTCGGACTAAGGGGTCGTAATGAAGAACTGAAATATGCTGACTTAAATGCACAAATTTCTGTTTACCTGGGGTTGAATAAATATATTCGTGGATTAATTATGGCTCATTCATGCTACATTCATATATACAGGGTGTTATCACCAAACTATACGATGAAAAATGACAAGTTAATACACTTGTTGGGGTGTTTCCCCAACACTCTTTTTTGAGAATTTGAATTCATATTCATTCATATTTTAGTAGGCATAGTGGATATTTTCGAAACACTTTAAAGAAGAATGGATGTCATCTGAAAGCTGAATATGTTTAAAGAGACTGTTGATTCTTCAAGTGTATACAATTAGCATTGACGCTCTTTTTGTCTTCGTCAAAACCTGCCGTTAAAAATATAAAACTTGGCTATTGATTATTGATTTCTAACATTCTTCGCTACAATCGCTAAAATGCTGAATATTTAAAGACGACAGTAAGACACGCATAGTATAACTCGCTCCAATAAATACAAGAACCCTTAATAACAGGAATTTGTAATTACCGGTTCTCTTCATCTTACATTTTAATAACTGTGAGATCAGGGCAGATGCTTTGCGAACGGAAGCATAAAATATTCACAATTTTCTTTGTCGTGTAGATCACGAAGGCCTGTAATAATATAGAATATAATAAAAAATAATGAAAAGGAAGTTCCGACTAGGACTGGCTAGTGCATTTTGTTCGAAGTTATAATTCTCCGTAATAAACGTTACGTGTCAGCACTGTGCGCAAAACTCCTGCTTCTGAGGCATGTATAAATAATTTATTGCGTAAAGGTTCAAGTTGATGAAAAGTTTTTATTGAATCGGCTGATCTATAAATCTGAAAATTTGCGGAGTTTGGACCTCAATGGATATTAGGACCTTCCCGTTGCTGCTTCTACTTTTGATAACTTCCATGTATATTGTACTTCCAAAACGAAATTTAAAATTTTTACCTACCTACTTCTCCAATAAATTGCTATGTTTGTAGGTATTTAACTATAGTCTTTGAATAGGGGGTAACTGCATTAAAAATGCGGCATACAAAGATAATAATAAGAAAATAATACTAGAAACCATCATATGCAAATTATTAATTCACCAATTGTTGAAGAATTTAAACTAATTAATTAAAATAAATATAAATCCGGTCCATCGTAGGTAATGCTCATTCTAAAAGAAATTTTAATAAATTTTATAAACATGTTAAAAGTTTCTGAGGGAATTTCAGTGTTTTCTCGCGTACTCTCGCATTTTATCCGGGTTTAAGACTGGTCCAAGAATAAAAAATTAGTTAACAACGAACTAACAATGATAAGCATAAACTGGCAAAAAACAATGGGACTTCACACACAGGTCAATAACAAATTAAAACAGCAAATTTATATTATAAATTGTTCCATAAAACTTGGGTAAATGTTCAAAATGACCCCCCTTTGTGCAGGGTGACTCGAATTCGAGTCTATGTATGGAGAACTCGAAAACCGTAAGAGGTACAGTGTCATGTCGGTCGAATTAGGGCAAAAGTGCGCATTTAGGTACCTAACAATATGCCGTTTAGAAAGTTTTAAAATTCCGAGTATTTCCGGAGATATCTGAAAAAAAAAACCGAAATATTGAAAAATCGTTTTATTTTTTTCCTGGTCTTATTTAAAAACGGATTTCAAATTAAATTGCACTTTTGCATTGCCACTTTTTTCGCTCTATCCAATGGTGATATGCAACTTTCTTTTTTTAAATACGAACTTTAATTTTTTTATCGTTTTTCAGATGATATTGGAGTTATTAATACGAATATGCATTTTTATTTATTTTTATTTTATTTTTTTTATTCATTCATTTTGCTTTGGAATAAAAAATAAACAAACATGTTTATTTAAATTTGCTATTTTTTATTTGTATTAAAAATACAGGGTCTCATTTTCCACGTATAACACAAAAAAAAAGAGAATTAAATATTTTTATAGAATATAAAAATTTCAAAAGTAACAAACTATTTAAAATTACGCCAAATAATATAAATTATTAAAAATAAAAATAAAAATTAAAAAATATATCAATTTGAAATCCGTTTTTAAATAAGACCAGGAAAAAAATAAAACGATTTTTCAAAATTTGGTTTTTTCCGGATATCTCAGGGAATTCTCGCAATTTTTAAACTTTCTAAACGGTATATTGTTAGGCACCTAAATGCGCAATTTTGTCCTAATTTGACCGACATTGTATCTCTTACGGTTTTCGAGATTCCCATACATACAGGGTGAAACAGATTCGCTTCTCACTATTGAGATCTCGTAAACGGTAAGAGATACAGCAAAGTTTAAATTATGGCAATTCAGTACCCAGAATTTTGACATTTTGAAGTTTGAGATATCTCGAGTACTTCCGGAGGTATCCGAGGAAAAGCCGAAATTTTCGATTTTTGTTTTTAATTTTTTGTGACTGTTTTTGGAAATGTCAAAAATATATTAACATTTCCTAAAGGCACTTTTTAACGGTCTATCCTTAGATATTGTCAGTTATATCACTCAACGTTTCGATTTCTCCGAACCATCATCAAGCCAATTTTTTAAAATACGGACCTGTAATTTCTATCAATTTTTGTTTGCATATTTAGGGGGTAATTTGGTAAAATCTATCACTAGATATTTTTAATTTGTAGGCGTTATTGACAAAATTACCGGAGGCTTTTTTAAAATTTGGAGTATCAACTTAATCCGCGCCTGTTAGTGTTGTAAATTGTCGGAGGTGTTCATTTTGTTAGTAATACCTACAAATTAAAAATAACTGGTGATGGATTTTACCAATTTACCCCCTAAATATGCGAAAAAATTGATAAAAATTATAGGTCCGTATATTTAAAACAAACATTGACCTGATGATGGTTCTGAGAAATCGAGACGTTGAGTTAGAAAACTGACAAAATCTTAGGATAGCTCGTTAAGAAGGGCCTCTAGAAAGAGTTCATATTTTTTTGATACTTCCAAAATAACGTCAAAAAAAATAAAAATAAAAAATCGGAAATTTCGGTTTTTCTCGTATATCTCCGGAAGTACTCATATCCCAAGCTTCAATTTGTCAAAACACTGAGCACTAAATTGCGCAACTTTGCCCCAATTTAAACTTTGCTGTATTTCATACCGTTTACGAGATCCCAATAGTGAGAAGCGATTTTGTTTCACCCTGTAGACTCGAATTCGAGCCACCCTATACACAATGAATAATTCGAAAGTTGAACTGCACCCTTTCCGCCATCTCTGCATTTAAGCTTAAACTGTTTACCGAAATTTCTGTTCATGCCCACAATTCTTCGGTGTTCATAGGTGTAAGAGAAATCCTTTGGATGAGAATTTTCAAAATCGATGGACCGGCAGAGCAAACAATGCGCCCTAGATTGGCTATTCTGTTCACCGGATTTATTGCCTCATGGATTATGGAATTTTTTTAAAGATATGGTATACTCTAGAGTATATCATTATCTTTAAGAATTCCCCATGAAAGTAATCTGTAAGCAATAAATCCGGTAAGCCGCCAATTTCGAGGCGCATCATTTCCTCTACCGACACATTGATTTTGAAAAGTCTCCAGGCAAATCATGCTATTATTAAGATAAATTTACAAAAAAAAACTTTTGGACAAAGATAAACTGGACTAGATCCACTGATCCACATACTTTAGACTCGGGAATTTGTGCTATCGTTTTGTACAGACCTTTTAGAGACTCTGTATAGTAATCAAAACCTGCCGTTTTTTTAAAGGATTAATTTATTCGTACTTAAATGAAAATTCGGTCCCATTCAGTATGTGGTGATTTTTTCGGAATTTTTAACTAAATAGGCGTTTAAGGAATGCTTTTAATTTGGTGTAAAATACGTAGATCGTAAATATTTTTAGATGCCCAACATTTTTACGCAAATTAAATGTTGCGCTAACATGAAAATTCTTAAATTTTCACCTTGGCCTACGAAAGGTGTATATAAAAGACGTCAAATTTTGCGTTTTAAAATCTATTAAATAATTTCTCGTATTTTCATTTGTCTACATTTTTTTTTCCAGATTCCATGAACTAAATGAAAATTATTTTCTAAACGTTTAATATGCGGTTATAAAATGGGAAGTACCATCTCACATTATGTACTTAAATGCTGTGAATATATTCAGAAATTATGTTTCGAGTGATGCCTTAATGAAGCTAATTTTTTTCTATAGAGGTTAAATAAACCACATTTTTATAAGGTGAACAAATACATATATATGGATTTTTTATAATTTTAGATATAGGTCGACCACGACACACAAAATGGATGTGTAGATTTTATGTCACGGAAATAACTATTGATTAACGTTTAACAAAGTATGTTATTCGTTTGATAAATAAATGTTTAAGCATTGCGCACTAAATGACCCTGTAATTAGGAGTAAAATCATTAAAGACTTATTAAACTTTTTTAAAGAGCAAGTAATTTTAAAGTATCCGAAAATGTTCTAATGAACAGTTAATTACTGAGTATTCTGAATGCTCCAAAAACTGCCTGCACCAAATCGTCAGTATTATAGTAGATGAGCAATGTTCGTTCTGGTTGAAAATTCTCGAGTTTTTCATGTAAATTTCCATAAGAAAACTAAGATCTAATCTAGCTGGGCACGCGTTATCGACTTGAGCTTTATCATTCTCAGATGTTTTATATATGGTTTATAAAATGACCCTATAATTAGGACTAAAATCATTAAAGAGTTTATTAAACTTTCATAAAGGGCAAGTCATTAATATATAACTAAATATCCGAAAATGTTCTAATCAACAGTTAATTACTGAGTGTTCCGAATGTTCCATTTACAAACTGCCCAGTCCAAATCGTACGTAGTAGATAAGCAATGTTCGTTCTGGTTCAAAATTCGAGATTTTTTCATGTAAATTTCCATAAGAAAATGTAAGGTCTAATGTCGTATTTTTTTATGCCAGACACGAGCCGATCGAGCTGGGCTCCCGTTAACAACTTGAGCTTAATCATTTTTAGATGTTTTATTTAATATGGTTTATAAAATGACCCTGTAATTAGAACTAAGATTATTATACAATTTATTAAACTTTTTTAAAAAGCAAGTAGTTTTCTATAACTAAATATCCAGTCAGTTACTGAGTGTTTCGAATCTTCCCTTTAAAAACTGCCCACACCAAGTCGTAAGTGTAGGTAAGCAATGCTCGTTCTGGCTCAAAATTTGTGATTTCTTCAATTCTCGATAAGAAAATCTAAGGTCTATGGTCGTATTTTTTCGTGCCAGACACGAATCGATCTAGCGACTTGAGCATTATTATTTTTAGATGTTTTATTTATGGTATATACAGGGCCTTACACAACTTATAATGGATTATTTAAACATTTTCATTTGGGAACATCTTATTTGACTGAATAGCTACTGATACATGGACAGAAACGGGTTTTTATATGTTTATACAGAAACAGCTACAAGGTCTGTTTTCAAGATATAGGGTGTAAAGCTTTAAGAAAAAAGTGATTTTTTTAAAATAATATCTCATATTTTTGTGAAATTTGGTATACGCATTATATGAAACTTTTTTAATTTTTACCAGTGGCGTTCGTGCGGTATTTGGTTTGAATAAGTTGGAAGAAAAAAACGATACGCCACTGTGTTTTCAATAAAATAACAGTTATTTTTAGAATCTGTGGAATTTTGTATCTTGCTTTTTTTCGTCAGACGCACAATTTTTGTTTCATTAATTAATTAATAATAAATTGAAGTTTCAAAAATCAAGTCCCAATTGATTCACATTTACAATTATTATTGTTTTATTAAACATCTTCAGCCATGATACAATTCTTGAATTATCCGGCTAAGATCGTCCAAATTTTGAGCAGGGTTTGTATATAAATTAATGTTTTCAAGTGACTCCACAGAAAAAGCTAATATATTTAAATCAGAGGATTTTGCAGATTACGGTTGATACCTCGGACAATCCAACGGCTGGCAAATTGTTGGGTTAAAATTTCCGAGCAGTTTCACTAAAATGTGACGAAGCACCGTCATGCATCAACCAAATTTTTGTTTCTTATAATAACTGGGACGTCATCTAATAAAGTGGGTAAGAAATCGTATGTATGTAGCACCATCAATTCTCATTGAAAAAAAAAGCGACTAATTAGAAAATTGGATTTGAAAATGATTTTCAACTAATATTATGAAAAGATCTGTTTGCTATGTATAAAGATGCAGAAATCCGGGCTTAAAATCGTTTAGCTATTCAATCAAATAAAAATGCCCAAAAATCAATTATAAGTTGTATAAGGGGCTGTATAAAACATTAAAAATTATAAAGCTTAAGTCGATACCGCGACGCCTGAAAAATACCACAGGAGACGTTAGATTTTCTGATGGAGATTTTTCAATTTAGAGCCAGAACGAATATTGGCTAGCTACTAGCTCAAAAATTTTCAAAGACAATAATTTTGGTTTATACAAACACAAAATTTATAATTCTGCAAAATGTCGAAATCTCAGGTTCTGACCTATTTTCCCATCTTCAAATCGTCTTAAATGAGTTTTCAGGCAAATAAATCTACTTACTTACCACAAAAACTACCCCCTAAAAGTAAGTTTTCCATAAAAGCCTCTAATCACCAAACAATGTTCAGATTTTCCGATCCTGACCCATTTGTTCGGCTCCAAACCGTGTTCAATGAGATTTCAGACAAATAAGTGGATAAATCTACGCATTTTAACCTAAACGTCAAGCCAAAATTTTTCACAGCTGTTTATCCATTCTCGTAAAATTGCCGAAATATTGAAAACTTTGGAATTTTTTTGAGACTTTCTGCAGGGTTCAATTTAACCTTGATTTCCTCGTATTTCTTGAACTCGTACGGAAAATTGTTTTTTTTTTTATTCACGAGAAGGTGTACGCTTAAAGTAGCGTTTTCAGACTGCAGATCAAAAGAAAAAAAAATCACCAATTCGGCGTTTTCATTCCGTTTGATGCGATTTTTTTGGTATGTTCTGTTCATATCCCTCCACTTTAATGTACGAAGGTTTGGTTGCTCCAGATTATTCTGTTTTCCAGTAATAAAATATTAAGTGATGTGGTGTCAAAACTCGAAATGGCGAAAAGTTGAAATTCAATTAACTCATCCTGTATAAAAGGCATCGTCATTTTATGTATCTTATAATACAGCTTTTGGCGTAGATTCTTGTCAAGTAATCGGCTTTCTTAAAAATTTACTTTTTGGAAAAAAAAATAAAACTTCATTTTATTGACGTAGAAATCGATGTCTTTATAGATGTTCCCTGTAAAGTAAATTTTTCAGTCAGTTTCAAAACATGCATTTTAGGAATTTTTCTCCTAGAAATTCCCTAGCAAAGTGTACTTTCAGTTTTTCTCTCCTCGCGACTTTTTGGGCGTGGATACGTGTCTAGAAAATGTCATCAAAATTGATTAATTTTTTCGACAGTTATCGTTTAAATTTAATATAATAATGCAAAAATAATTTACCTCGGTCCAAATGTTGACTAAAAACGTGCCAAATCCTAAATTTACATGCGCAACTTTTTTCGAGAAAGAATGAAGAAAATTGCTTTTGATAGCTCAAATCGCCCCGCTGCTGTCTGCTTCCCTGTCTCTCGGTTGGCTGAAGTCGGCACCGATTTTACCCGAATGAGCGTCACATATCAAAGCGTGACGGCTTAGTATTCTTTACTACCCAGGGAAAAATGTGCTGAATGCGCCTAAAGAAGTTTTCACTTCAAAAAAAGTTAATTTTTATGGACTTGATGAAAGTTTTTAATTTTCCTAATCCTTTTTTTCTGACATTTCACTGTTTTTTTTTTTAATGATGTAAATCCTATTATAATAAGATTATGAATTTTATTTTGCTTTCCGTTACGATCAGTCAATTTTGTGTTGAAATGGCACTTTAAAAGCTATAGCTGGAAAGTGACGTTAAATCCTCTGTATTAAAACGATCTGCGGACCAACACAACTGATATTAATCTGCCCTTGACGCACCAAAAAATATAAAAGCCTAAAAGCTTGTTTAGACAGTTACATGTTTCTGTTCACTACAAGAAGCAGAAGAAGCATCTTATTGCCCCAAATGAGGAAGTATAGTCCAGCGTGCATTTTTCTATTTAAATGACCCATATGTAACTGATTTTAATTTAAATGTTACGATTAGCGCTTGGTAACTCAACAGTTGGCCATTGCTGTCCTCCAAATCGGCCATTTCCTGTCCGCCCATTTTCGCGTCACGTTGTTCCTTAACAGCCCTAAAACAGTGGCGTGCCTCGAGCGAAACGAAATAAATGCCTGTTTTTCATGGTATGAAAAGTTCGTGAAGAAAGATCTATTTTGTTCCAGTCATAGGAAGATGTTCATTGGTTTCTTGATATGAAAGTCGAGTGCAAAGTCTGGTAGGACAGGACGCATCCATACTAAAATTCATGAGTTACATCATTCGCTAATGTTATACAATCCTGTCATTAGCGTTTCTAGTAATGTTGGTTTGTTTTTTGTGTAGTGTTTTCCAAAATTATTGTTTTCGCACCTCTCTAGGCAGCGTTTATGTCGTAGAATCGAAAAGGACTTACATATTACCATCAAATCAAATTCAATTTTAAATTTAAACCAACTAGAGATACATATTAGGCTAGAAGCTTCTAGCCCAAACATCTGGCGTAACTACATATGAATGTTACATTACCCGGTTGGATAAAGGGGTAAATCGGATTACCAGGGACTCAGTTTCATAGCTGGAAAGCTTCGGCGGAATTAACGTCATGTAGATTAGATTTTAAGAGGCGTCTTGGAGGAAAATATTGTGTGTCACCCATTTTTCGTATGATAAGGGGACGTTATTCGATATTTTAAGTTCGGTTGCAAAAGCGGTTTTAACGCAATGAAAAAGCGGCAAATTGTGAGGCTCGAGAACATTCCAAACTAAGAATAGCAGTGTAAAGTTATAATAAATTATTCATCATCGTGGAAATTATCGCGCAATCAGAACGTAAACGTACTATTCATATTTTCATTATAAATATAATAATATTATATTATTTCGATACGAATACTTTTTGAAATGTGTTAAAATGACAGTTGCCGTAAAATTGATTGTTCTATCAAAATTATTCTCAACACTCGTGCTCCCTACCAGAGCTTGTTATTGGTGTGACATTAAGTAAAGGTAGGTCTATGAATTTTCTATACGAAATTATATGAAGAATATATTGTATGATGTCTAAATGTGAAAATGACAGCGGTCAAAGAAAATATAATGCTATTTTAAATCCTTGATCACAACTTATATGAAGGCCATTTGAAACACTAGAGAGTAATATTTGATATTGAGATGTATGAATTATAGTAAGAAAAGGGCGTTGAACTATAAGTATAGAGAATCTTTTAAAATACCTCTTCTTCTTCTTCTTCTTCCTCATATTGTAGGCCTTAGGCCTGTATTTCCAACTTAATTCTTTTGAGATGTTGAGGTCTATGACTCCACCCATCTCTTTGGAGGACTTCCGGGGGGCGTCTTGTCCATGGTTTTCCATCTCTAGCGATTCTTGCCAATCTTCCCTCTGTCATCCTGTCCACGTGGCTCTTCCAGTCCCTTCTACGTTTGCGTCCCCATCTGTTGAGGTCTTCCACTTCACATTCGTGTCTTATGTATGTGTTTCTTTTTCTGTCTCTTAGTGTGTACCCTGAGATGTTCCTGAGTATTTTCATTTCTTTTGTTCGTAAGGTGTTTTTTGTTCTTTTGTTGTCAGCCCTTGTTTCTATAGCGTACGTTAGTATGGGTCTAACACAGGTTTTGTATATTTTAATCTTTGACTTTTTGCTAATGTTGGTGTTATTCCAAATAATGTCCCGAAGTGCACCTGAGATTCGGCTGGCTTTATTGGCTTGTTCTCTTACTTCATTTGTTCTATTTTGGCTTGAGGTAATTTGTATGCCTAGGTATTCGAACGACATAACTTGTTCTATTGTTTTATTTTCCAAAGCAAGTTTACATCTCATTGGTTCTTTGGAAATGACAAGGGCTTTGGGTTTTCTGGTCGATACCAGCATGTTGGAAGTTTTTGCTTCTACATAGAATGAGTATAGAAGCCGTTGTAAGTCGTCCTCATTCTCCGCTATAATTAGGTCATCATCGGCATAACAGATGATTTTGATTTCACCTGTTGTGAGTGTATATCTTCCCTCTGTGATTTTAACCTGGTTTATTATTTCATCCATTATTAGATTGGAAAGCTGTGGACTTAAGGAGTCTCCTTGTCATCTTTTGGTTGACCAATATGTGGGTAGATGTATTGTGGTTTAGTTGTCTTATTATGACGTCTATTACGGTTCTCGGTAGGTTTTTTTACGTCACGTCGTTCAATCTCACCCTCTCAAATGCTTTGATGAGGTCTATAAAGTACATATGCGGGCTTTGCGTATTCTATAGCCTTTTCCACTACTCGCCTGACTATGAAGATAGCATCCATGGTTGACCGATTCTTCCTGAACCCTTGTTGTTCTTCCGATATTTTTACATGTTCGCTAATTATTGTTTCTATGATCTTCGTGAACAGCTTCATGACTGAAATTAGTAATGCCTCTATAGTTTTCTGGGGATCTTTTGTCCCCTTTTTTGAATATTGGGATGGTTATGCTCTTTTTCCAATCATTTTGGATATTTTTGGTTGTTAATATACTGTTAAATAACTTTGTAAGTTCTGTCATTAGCTGGTGCCCCCCATATTTCAATAACTCGTTTGGTATCTCATCCAGTTCCGGTGCTTTCCTGTTTTTAATCTTCTTTGTCGGTTGTATAGTTGTTCAAAGTAAGCTTTCCATTGGAGTTCATCAATTTGTAGTGTTTGTGTATATTCCACGATTTCGTTTCCATCTTTTTAGCATTCCCCGTACCTTCCTTTGTGCTCCGTATAGGTCGTGCTCCATTTGGGAGGTAAACCTTTCCCAGAAGTTTCGTTTTATGGTTCTGGTTTCTGTGTTGACTCTGTTTCTTGTTTGGATGTACTGGTTCTTTCCTTCCGGTGTTTGGTTACCCCTATATCTTAGGTACGCTTCACGTTTCTCCTTGGCTAGAGCTTTCACTTCGGGTGTATACCGTTGTTTGTTACGGGAAGCTTTATTAACTCCCATTTTCCTTAGACCCAGAGCCTCGATAGCTGCGTCGGTGATATTCGTTTCTATCTTTTTCCAGCACCCTTGTTGATCATCTTGTTCCGTAATGGATTTCGCCTCGATTTTTATATTTAAGCGAGCATGGTATAGTGCTTTTGTTGTTGGATCTCTAATGGATTCTATGTTTAGTTTTTCTTTAGTTGTGTTGTCTGGTACTTTCTTCTTTTGTATGTTTATTCGCAGCTTATCGTGTTTAGTTAATTTTTAAAAAACTTGATTTTCTGAAACAACATTTTTTGTGAATAACTGGAAATCCGTACCGACTAGAGAAAAACTAATAAAATTTTAAAAAAATTTTTTTCGATTTTTTGATAAAAGGAAATTCCATATCGACACATCGATTTTTTAAATTTTTTGTGAAAATGACATTTTCTGCAATCTTACCTGTACTTTCGGACCAACTGAATTCAAAAATGATCATTGTTTTCTCGGGAAAAAATTCGTTGCCGAAATATGAATTTTTAATAAAATATTTTACAGTTTTACCTCGAATTTGAGACTCTGTAAAAGAAGCAAATTATGTTAGAGCGGCTTGAATATTTCACGATTTATAGAATCATTCCTTCTCTTTTGAACAGTGAAAACAGCAGTTTAGTTTTCTATCGTATTCAACTAATTTTTAAAACTTGACTTTTCTGAGGGTCTACAGTTCTGAACGTCATTTTTCTCGCGAACTTTTTGTGAAATTTTTTCTATTTTTTTAAAGGAAGGTAAAAATATCTCATATCGACACACAAATATGAATTTTTTAATAAAATATTTTACAGTTGTACCTCGAATTTGAGACCCTGTAAAAGAAGCAAGTTATGTTAGAGCGGCTGAATATTTCACGATTTATATGCCCTGTAAAAGGCGCAAATCACGCTAGAGTGCCTTGAATATTTCACGATTTATAGTCATTCCTTCTCTCTTGAACAGTAAAAAAGAAGAATGTTTTATCCCATTTAGTTAATACTTAAAACTTCATTTTCTGAGAGTCTGCAATTCTGAACGTGTTTTTCCGCGAAATGTTTGTGAATAACTAGAAATCGGTACCGATTAGAGAAAAACTAACATACACACATTTTCAACGATTTAAAGATTTATTTAAATAAAATAAAAAAAATCCCATATCGACACACCGATTTTTTAATTTTTTTGTGAGAAAATACATTTTCTGCAACTATAGTATATGTATCCTACTTGCAAACCCGCTGAATGTAAAATTGATCATTGATTTCTCGGGAAACGATTGGTTTAGGAAATATAATTTTATTTAAAAAAATAAAACATTTAAATTGGAAAGCTTAAATTTTTTTGCCTTTTTGGATATCTTGTTATGTGTTTTATTTTTTATATCATATAAAAGTTGTTCTGATTTTCTTAGTAGTATCTTTATTTAAACAAATTTATTTTCTTACATATTATTCTATGTTTGTATTGTATAAGAATATCACAGTTTTTGTTGTTTTTTCTTATTTATTTTTTAAGTATGTCATGGGTTTTTGTCAGAGTTCTGTTTGTTAGACCCCTATTTAAAAGTTCCTATTTACTTTTTGTTTTTTTTTGTGCATTGTATAATCTATTTTTGGTTGCTACCGCTCTGATTTTTATTTAGATTTGAATAAAAAAAATAAATTAAATTTTTTTCAACACCTTTAGGAAAAAAAAAACGTTTTTTATTACCCTGTACCTATCTTGCGGTACTATAGGTATATCATTTTTGACGGTGCGTAAAACAGAATTTACTCGTTGCTGCCAGTGTGTAATAAGGCGTAAAAAACATGCAGGACGCACTGTTTTATTTTGAATAATAATACACACTAATAAACAAAATGTAAAAGTAAAAAAATGGCATTCAAAAGCGGTGAAGAAAAATTAACAGCAGGCAATATTCCTAAAGGTCTTAGCTTCTTAGGGGTTAATAAGACTAATGAAACTCAATTATGCCGTGCCTGCGGTTAAAGATATTTATTTTTTCTACGAGCGTGCGCAAAGTGGCTACTTTGCGCAAGCTACTCAGTGCGCGAAGTAGTACTTTCCCGCACGCTAAGCGGGATAGTAAAATTCTCTAAAATCACCAGAGACAAGAAAATGTTCATATATTTTTAGAAACTTTATACTTTTGGACTTTTTATGCAATATAAGAAACCGTTTTAAGTCATAATTATACTCTTTTCCCTAAAAGTTTCCGTAATTCGCGATCTTGTACTTAAACCAAAAACCATATATTTTGAAATTCTCGGTATAGTAGCAAAAATTATGTCAAGCAAGAATACTTATAATTGTCAGATTCACAGACTTTTATTTAAATACGGGTCATTATTATTCTGTGCTTGTTTGGATCGCGCTCGTAGAAAAAATATTGTTCCTAACACTTGCGCAAAGTGGCTTTTCCGCACTCGACTGATTGACCGAACTCCGCTTCGCGTCGTTCGGTCAACATGAATCCCGTGCGAAAAAGTATCACTTTGCGCACTTGTTAGGAAAATAACTATCTTGTACCATCTACCTTAAATCTATGGTTCTTGCATTATTGTCTTTTGAAAATTGTACCGTAGGCGTTTTGCTTTTAAAATATTTTCACATAGTTATTAATGACGAGCAGCCAAAACTATTATAGAAATTATTCAAATCGTATATGGTGGTAAACCTCACTTCTAAAGTCAATCAACTATACTTTCAAATAAATATTTAAAGACGCCACTGGCCAAACCCAGAAGGGTGCTTCCGGGGGGCCCATCATTCTTCGAGGGAAATTTGTTTGTATCGGAAGTCAATCGCTATGACAACTCAGGACGGGGGCAATCAATGGTGTCCACGTACCAATTGGGCTTTGGACGTAGCTGTCCTGTCGGGAACTTCCTAGTGACACGATGGTCTGACCATCGGTCAGTAGTGTAGCGGTTATTCCGGTGTAAGGTGGTGTTTTTCTGCGGCCAAAGGTAATGGTGCTTTAGTCATTGTCCTCCTTTAATCTATCTGTTTTATGTTTTTTTTTTCTAGCGTTTGTATTTTCAGTAATTGTCTTTTAATAGTATTGTGAAGTTGTGTTCAATTTTGTGCCTTTTTAGCGATGAACTGATCGAATAACATTTGGGAGTGTAATCGTTTGTTTTCTATAGGTACTACATGATTTTTTCTTACGCATTATAAATACTTTTTATTTGTATTTTAAGTCTGATGAAATTACTTCATATTATGCTGAGAGCATCAGAGTCCGGGACGAATTATTTTAGTCAAATTTGACAGTACATAGAACCAGTGTAATAGTCCGTAAAATAAAATACAGCACGCATTTTTTTTTATTTTGTATATACCTATGCAGATTAAAAATGCTATACTTATTCTAAGTAAAAAAATATATACAATGGAAATTGAGAAAAATTATGAGCATTAATCGTACGGGTTGTTAAGACTAGAGTTGCAAAATGATTATGTCGTTACCGCAGTATAGAGGCTCTAGGATTGGGACGTAGTGGATATAATTTTCGCGATCTTTGGCCGTGGTCTTTCAATAATGGACATGGCAGGAGGATGTTGAAAAGGCGAATTAAATATCCAGATATTGGCTTTGCAACGACCTGCAAGGCATGGAAGAGCAAATTAATATTATATAGATTGTCTTTACTTTTAGTAACATAAATTTATCATCTGATGTCTCTCTTATGTAAAGAAAATGTTGAAATTTTTCCGAGAGAGAGACTATTGGCATATTTGACTTTATATTTTAAAATCCAGTTGACGAGGATTAGATTTTGTCATATATTATAAATAGACTTAAGCAAATATGCACTTGAAAATGTGGTACTTATGCACACGAATATGCCAAGTTTTTTTCGATAATATGCACAAAAAACTGAAATATGTAAATATCTGCACACACTGAAAATATATATAATGTGCATTTACTTAATTCAGGTAAAAAATATAGCTAATTACAACAAACCCATTTTATTAATTACCCTATTACATTATTAAATGATAATCATAATATTAATTATTAAAGTAGGTAAAGGAATAAACTTATTGAGGGATGGCCAAAGGTCTTCAATAAAATTCATATTTTTTGAGCAAGCAATGTTTAAAAATTAAACGCTGAAACACGGTAACTGATTTTGAATTTTTCATATTTTTTTTTGTAAAACTTAAAGATCTCCTAAGCCCAGTTATCCCAACTTTTTTTTTTTCAAATAGAAACCTATGTCTTGTGGGGGCTCGTTGAAGAGCGCATGAAAAATGGAATCCAGCCATACCAAGTAAACAAGTTTTATGTTTGCAATAATCAGTTTTTTTTTTAATTAATAAATTAAAAGTTTAACATTAAACTTTATTAAATTCTATTCACATGAGGTTGCAGGGCAAATGCTGAAAATGTCCTCCATTTACTCTCTGACATTCTCCTAGGCGACAGTAAAAGCTAGATCTTCAATATTGTCCGGTCTATCCTGATAAACTATCCCCAAAGAAAGTACCTGATCTAGGGGCTATAATCGGGGGATCTTGGTGGCCATTCAATTGTACCACGTCTCCCAATCCAACGATTTGGAAACATTTGATCTAAGTACCAGCGAACAATAATATCAATCTTGTTAGAACCAAATTCTTTCATCATTCAGTTCGAATGTTGGGGAAGTCTATGTAGGGTTCGGCCGTAAGGTTTTCTTCTTCTTCAAAAAAAAAATGGACCCAAAATTCTATTGTTGATAATACCTGCCCATACATTAACTTTTTGAGGACGCTGCGTATGCGCTTCTGATATCCAGTGTGGATTTTCCTGAGACCAAAAGCAATAATTATGCCTATGAACCTCTTCATTTAAATAAAACTTAGCCTCATCCGAAAAAATTGTATCCAGTGGAAAGTCGTTGTTGTCGGTTGTCGTCACACCGTCTCATAATTTCCTCACAAAATCCCAAACGCATATCATAATCGTCTTCCAATAGCTCTTGAACAAGGCATACCTTATACAGATAATATTTCTCTTTTTCTAAAAACCTTCGAATTGTAGTTCGAAGAATATCTTGACTACGAGCCAATGAAACCGTTGAAATATGAGCATTTTCAGCACTTTCTAATGCTATGTCCAATTTTTTATCGTCATCCAAAGCAACTGTCCGACCAGATTTGGTCAAATAACGTACTGTACCGTGTTCCTCAAATTTGTGAAATATTTTACTAACTGTCCCTTGTGAGATTTGGTTTTCGGGATATTTTGCATTAAATAAATCACACACTTCACGTTGACTTTTTAGTTTGTCTCCACACCATCAAGTAGTATCAAAATTTCGATACGCTACCTTTCCGGCAATACCATTGTCATTCTAAAATTTTGGTTTTTGACACGATACTAATATTCAGACTTCCGATTTACAACTAAAGTAAACAATTAGCCTGAACAGCCTGGTAAATGAAAAAAGGCACACAAATACCCTATTTTTTGCTCTAGCAACAATAATAATGGTTCAAATTCTTTATCTGTTATTAATTTTTCCCAATAGTCCCTCACTACAGTAGTTATTTTATAAGGCCCTAAAATCCTAGTTATTGCAACCATAAAACTTGTTTACTGGGTATGGCTGGATTCCATTTTTCATGATCTTTTCAACGAGCCCCCACAAGACATAGGTTTCCATTTGAAAAACAAAAGTTGGGGTATACAGAATACAGAATATATATTGGAATCACGCATTACTAAAACTATACAGGGTGTTACAAATTCGATGCATTAGCCTTGCTATCTCGGTAACTATAAGAGATAGAGCGTAGGTTAAATAGGGGCAAAGTTGCGCAATTTAAAGGTGATTGACATGCCGTCGAGAAATTTAGAAAATTCCGTCTAGTTACGGAGATATCCGTAAAAAATCGAAAATCAGCAATTTTATATTTATTTATTTGTGCCATTGTTTGAAGAGATAAAGTTAAATAAATGTCACGTTATTATTGCTACTTTTTCTCCTCTGTAAGATGGCTGTATCAAATTCTAAATCCGACGTTTCGCTTTCGGGCCCCCTTCATCAACTTCATTTTTTTAAATACGGACCTGGATTTTTTATCTATTTTTCCAAAAGCCTTTGATCTCCCAAAACCAACGATGTATCACACTTGTCCGATAGTGGTAACAAATGTTGTCATAAGTGAAATTGGGTCAAAAAATATCGCCCCATCTCTGTCTAACACATTATCTCTTATGGAAAAAATCTAGATTTGTTAATTTATTGATAAGTGCGATACAGCTATGGTTTTAGGAGACCAATGGCTTTTTAAAAATTAGATAAAAAATCCAGGTCCGTATTTAAAAAAATGAAGATGATGAAGGGGGCCGAAAAGCGAAACGCCGGATTTAAAATTTGATACCGGCAGCTTGTAGAGGAGAAAAAGTGGCAACAAGAGTGTGACATTTATTTTACTTTATCTCTTCAAACAAAGGCAGGAAAAAATAAAAATAAAATGGCCGATTTCCGGTTTTTTACTGACATTTCCGGAAGTAGACGGAATTTTCAAAATTTCTCGACGGCATGTCAATCGCACTTAAATTGCGCAAATTTGCCCCAATTTAACCTACGCTCTACCTCTTATAGTTACCGAGATAGCAATGCTAATGCATCGAATTTGTAACACCCTGTATATAATAAAATGTTTTTCGAAATTTTCCGTACAAATTTACGTCTTTTATCCGAATACATACATACATACATACATCGACGGATGTAACAGGACAATTTTCTCAATTTGTTAAAATATCTAGTTTCATGTTCAGATTTTCTGAAAAATTTCCACTTTGACTAGGGTTTTGAACCCAAGGTTTTGAATAAGCGGGATTTGGGTCTTTTCTAATTTAGTAATCTTTTCCGGCACGAAACTATAATTTGCTTTTAGAAAAGAAAATTGTTGTTGAAGAAGCAGATTTTCAAACATTTGTTTCGCAAAGCAAAGGGCCTGAGAATCATCGTTGGGTGGTTCAAGAATTACATTTTGTAATTCAGCAAAATAACTTGCATAAGAAAATACAGCTTCTAGCCAAGTTATCCATCCAGTTAAAACTGGTTATGGAGGAAGTGCAATATTAGATAGCCTTTCTCTCTACAGCTAGATTCTCAGAAAAGCTTTTTTCACGTTTGTTACTAAGTCGTTGTTGACTTAAGGGAATTTTTTTCTGATTTCCTCAGAGGGTCTATTAATGTCGTATGCTAAACACGTCACATGAAATAATTTCAAATAAAATATCTTTAAATTGTTTTTATCCTTAAGCATGTACGGATCCCCATTTGGCAAAAAAAATAAAAGCTTTTAGTGAGGTACAACAGCATCGGGAAGAAAAATATTGACAATAATTCATCTTGGATAAAACGTGATATCGTCAATGACTTGGCTTTTTCTAGTTCAATTTATTAAGCACATCTTGGGTAATTTATCCTTAAGGGCTTCAATCATTATTTATGATATTTGTACCAATCGAAGGGATCTGTGGTTTCATCCACACAAACCTAAAAATAATAAATTATTTCCTATTTTAGATCTAATTTTTTAACCAACATTGTTACGTCTTAAAGTTCTATTACTTGGAATGTTAAATTTGGAATACTACTGAAGAAATGACCTAAAATTATCGTTATATAGTTTCGAAAAAGGTATATTGGATGTAATGTTTTTGGACGCTGCTATTTGGAAAAACCGTTAATGCGATTGCTGATTCAAATTTTTCGCCCGGCACCTTTATTTTATCCTTTTTTTACTACACCTGCTGCAGTTTTCGCATGCTGGTCTATTTGAAATTTTTATCGCCTGAAATATATAAGAATAGAGAAAAGGAACATCTCTTACATTTACAAATTCTCTTGTCCCCTCTTCTAAATAAAATCAGTTTAACGAAATATTTCATTGTGCGCAAATTTATTCAAAGAAATCACTTTTTTAAGTATGTATGACATTTTAATTTACAATTTTGCAGCAAACTGAGCGTTATACTTTGTCCGCATCCATGTAAATTTCTTTGTATGGTTTAACACACCACTTTTCTTAAGGCATGAGATATTTCGACCAAAGCAAAACACGTCTTAGTTGAAAGTAAGACAGAAATAAGTTACGCGTTGTTCCACATTCTAGTTACTAACAACAATTAATAATATTGTGCCAACCTTTTCACCCTCACCATTTACAATTTTGGGTATTTCCCGACGTCATTTGGTCTGTTTCTTTATTATCATTATCGGGCTATTAAACCATAAACTTTTATTAAAATAAAAAAAAAACTGCACGTGTTCTTGATGACGTTAAACATTGGGAACCGAGAAATTTCATTGATACACTCCTACCAAAACACGCCGCTTTATACTAACTTGTATCCTAAAGTATATTTTTATTTAATTTTTCTAATTTTTGCCTTTTAAGTTAAGGGTTG